>MU624838.1:0-19082 GCA_025349905.2 Blastocladiella britannica
CAAAAAAAGTCCAAGTACCGGCATTGATTGCACCCAAGCGACCCGGAATGTCGGAATCTTTCCACCCGATTCGGAATGCCGTCAAAACTTGTCCAGGATCCCCCCTGTTTATTTTTTCCCCTGAGACACAAACTCAGTTAAGCTCCATATTGAAACGGGAGTTCACATGTGTTCATGGGTGTGCCAAACTTCCCAAATTCTCTCATTCCCAATTAATTTTTGCACTTTTCACTTTTTTTGGATTGGATTTCGACCACGGAAAACACTGCCTCCGCGGAAACAAAGACGCGTCGTTACGCTGACCAGAATATTATTATTATTGGTCGATACTGGCCGAGCCCCGAATACTTGACAGATACAAGGAAAGAGAACATGCCGCACAACCAACCATCGGGGACTCGTACCAACGGGCCGCCTTCGATGGCGCTACCCATACCGCCCGCATTGCAGTCGCCTGCGAGCTTGTATGCTGGACCGCACCCATTTGCGCCCGAATCTCTGTTGCCTATGGCTCGGCGTGGGTCAATTGCAGGAGTTGCATCGCTTCGACGGCCGTCGTTTGCCAGCATTACACCGTCGCCCTTGTCTCGGACTCAATCCCGCGATGGTTCAGTGACTGGCTCTGACTCTGACTTGACTGCCGAGGAGAACGGCCCACCGGGAGCCGATCCTGCTGTAGCAGGGGAAGCAGACTCTCGTTTGGTCCCGCCTTCGCTTGCGATTGGAATGGCGGCGTCGGGCCAGCATGCGAAAGCGCACACGGCAACCATGGCCGATCGCGATACTAGGGGTCGCAGGACCTCAAAACCTGGATTGCAGCCGGCACCGCCGCCAACAACACCCTCCAATCATGCGCGGCCATATCCTCAACGCAAGTCCTCGCTTCCATCCACGCCCATGTCTCCATTGTTGGGACCTGATCCAGTGGCACCGCCCATGCTGGCTGACCATCTCCATCGCCAGTCGCTCCATGGTCCAGCACACCGGCTACCCCCACTTTCGCCGACTTCACTTGCGGGAGTAGCAACCGAACCTTTTCTCCCGCCGCCTGCGCCGCCACCACTGTTGCCAGCGGCGGCGGCAGCAGCAGCAGCAAAGGGTTTACCCGCATCCACTCCTGGATTCTCGCCGCCGACCCAGCTGCAGCAACGGCACCAACAACTACAAGAACACCAACCGCTGGCATGGTCATCATCGTCACCAGTGTCTCCACCACCACCGCCACCACAGCTCGGCGGGCTTCACCGTCCAGTTCTACTGTCCCATACCCACTCCTTGTGCTTGACGCCGGTCGAGTCGCCGACCGCCAGCCGCAACAGCAGTTACCATAGTGTCTCGAGCGCCGTGGGGCGGATTCCGGTGGACCCGATCCTGGCCGGCGTCACGTTATCGCCACCTTCCTCTCCTTCGCGACCGCGCCGGCAAGCCAGCCAAAGCGCGGGTGATGTAGCTAACAAGAGTTCCCGGTCGGGCGCAAACAAGACCAGCAGCGACACCATCAAATCCGGACACGGACTCGCAACGCGGCAAGAGCAACAGCAGCAACCGACATCCAAAAGGGGGCGATTCAATTGGCCGTGGAGCCGGTTTGTCCGCCAACCGGCCGTCCACCCCGCCCATCTCGGCGCGTCGCATTCCGAAGCGGCCATCCCTCAGCTCATTGCACCCACGGAATATGATGTGAACGGCAACTCGCGCACACCCATCGTCATTGGACTCACAAAGAACAGTCCTGGTTCTGCCATCAGCGTCAACGCGAGCATGACGAGCTCGCTTTCCGACTCGGACGACACGGACGAGTCGTTGTCCCTTGGGATCCAGTCCCGCCAACCGCTCGGGTTTCCGTTCCAGTACCCGTCGACCCTCTCGATCACTTCTGGCGGCGGCATTCCCCAGCTCGGGTTTGGTGGCGGCGGAGGGTATTCGCTTGGGATGCATCCGCCGCCGCGCGTTCGGCATGGCACGTCGTCCAGCTCGGTGTTCAAAGCTACCGGTGGCGACATTCAGGTCGTGCCGCTAGCGCCTCCGACCATCTCGGAATTCCGGTCGCGGACATCGTTGTTTGCGCCGCTCTCCGGTGGACCCAGCAGTTCGCCTACACGCCGGCCCACGCAAATCTCGTTTGGGTTTCGGCCTCCGTCGATCATGTCCACCGGTAACGGCAACACGCTTGGCGGCGGTGGCGGATGGGGATCCGCGCGGCCGTCGTTCACGTCGCACTATACGGGCACGTCGTTTAGTGACTCGATGAACCCGCTCAGTCCCAAATACACTAGCCGGCTGACGCTGGCTAGCTCGAGCCGGCCGGCTGGGTTACGACCGACCAACAGTTTCCAAGTCGGTGGGCGAACACGTACGGCGTCAATGTACTTTGCTGGCGCTCGTAACGCGTCGTTGACGGGGTCTTTGGGGTTTGGACCCTCTCCGAGTGCGTACTTTCAATTTTCTTTGTTAAAATCCCTGCCTTTTTTCGTTTTCACATTGGCAAGTGGGAACGAACTCAAGTTCCCAAATCGCTTATAATCTCCCTAAATTTTTGATATTTCATACTTTGAAAACATCCAGACCCTCTGCCGTGCAAATCGCGAGGTGTTGGAGCGCTTCCTCCTCGTTTATATTTTTGAGCTTCCTTTATTTTGCAGGTGTGCTTTTGGACCAGCATCCAACCATTTTTTCTTCTCGTATTTCGTTGTTTGTTTGTGATCGGCGACAAAATTTCACTCACGCTAAATTAATATTTGCACAGCGTCGTACAGCCCCGCATTAAGCGCCAGCCTTTACGACGTCAACTACACATTTGATTTTTTCGGCAATCCGATTCCAATACCGAGCGACATGCAGCCCCAACGATCCCCAAACCAGGAAGTCTTGCGGCATGTCCCGCTCAATCTGATCCGCGGATCCGTTATTGGGCAGCTTGTCTTGCACTACTTTGTATGTTTTGATGCATCATAAGCGACTGTACCACAAAAGTACTGACCGCTTAAAAAAATCAAAACAAAAAGATGTTTGTGGTGCTCATTCTGACCGCCAACTGGATGGGTCTGTCGGCCAACATCCGCAACTACAGCGTGTTTCTGTACCTGAATGCGGCCATGTACACGATGCAAGTATTCCGCGTCCTTTATTTCCTGAACGAAAAGTCGATCGTGCCTTTCTATATCTCGCTCGTGCCCTTTGCGATCATGTGTGTGATTTCCCGCGAGGCCCATATGCTTGCCACAGCGCTGTGGTACGTGTCGTTCTTCATCATCTACCTGCAAACGGGCCGGCCCAACATGCAAAAACACCTGGTGGGTTACTCGGTCGGGTTCATTACCGTGTACGTGGCGTGCGTGGCGTTCATGGCGTGGTTTTACCGGTCGGACTGCACCGACTTGGTCTGTGGGACGGCGCTCTCGGAACCGATCTCGTGGCCGCATGAGATCGTGTGGCTCATTGCTTGTGTGGTGGTGGTGTTTTGTTTCATGACATTGGAACGGTTCATCAAACGCAACGCGCTCACGCTGCTCGAGCGCGAGAGTTACGTGACCAACTTGATGCAGGCCAACGTGGAGTTGAAGCGCGAGCTGAAGCGGATGAAAATGGATAAGGGCGCCGACTTGGACGCGCCGTTGACGCGCGTCATTCAGATCATGTATGTTTATTTGCCTTTTTTTGTGTGTATTTTCGCACATTGCATCTTTTACTCAAAACATCCAAAAATGTTTTCCGTAGCCGTGAAATCCGCGACTCGGGCGAAACCGACCACGACACGAACGCGTCGCTGGACATGGTGATCAAGGTGCTGACGTCCAACGACCTGTTCAACGTGGACGTGCAAAAGAAGGCGCAGGACGCGGACGTGGCCGATTTCTTGAACTCGCTGATGCAAAAGGGCGGGGGTGCCATTGCCGATGCGGGGCAGCAGCAGCGCGGATCGGTCTCAGCTCGGTCCAACAATGTTCCTGGATCGGTCACGGCCATGAACAATGCGGCATCGTTAGGGAACGCCGCTGCAAGTAAAGTGCGGGCGTTGTCTGGAGCGGCCGGGTACCAGTCGACTGCCACCACGGCGGCAGCAGGAGGTGTTGGAACTGCTGGAGAGTCGGGAGGCACGACGGCGGCAGGTCTGGGTAGTGGTGGCGCTGGAAGCGATGCGATCCGCGCTCAAGCGTCGACGACCGCGCCTTTCACATTTGATGATTGCGCTGGGAAACGCGATAGTATCGAGACGTTGGTGCCCAAGGAAATTACACATCTCTCTCCCGACCGGATTGCCGGGATCGAGAGTTGCCTCGAGTTCCTTGAAACCGCGGATTTCGATGTGATTCAGTTGAATGAGCTGACCCATGGCCGTGCGTTGCGTATTCCCATTTATCAGATTTACGATATACTGACCGTTTAATTTTTTTTGCAGATCCGGTCTACTTTACGGGCATGCGGATCTTTGAGCGGCACAAGCTCGGGGCCGCATTCGACATTGATCCGCGCGTGATGCAAAACTTTTTGCTAGCGGTCGAGTCGGGGTACATTGGCGCCAATCCGTACCACAATGCCATGCACGCGGCGGACGTGACGGCGTCCATGAACTACTACTTGACCCGCGACCGCCTGTACGGCCGAGTGCCTCCCGACGAGATGTTTGCCGCGCTGGTGGCGGCCTTGATCCATGACTTGTGTACGTATCGACTCACTTTATAAGAAGGAGTGTGACCTCACGTACCATATAAAACAACAGCCCACCCAGGAGTCAATAACCCGTTCCTGATCAAGACAGGCGACCGACTTGCCATGCAGTACAATGACCAAGCGGTGCTGGAGCACTACCACTGTGCGATGGCGTTTGCGATCATGCGGTCGTCGCCGTCGTTCAACATCATGTGCACGCTGACCAACGAGCAGAGTAAAGCGGTGCGCGACATTGTGGTGTCGCTGGTGCTGGCGACCGATATGGCCATGCACTTTGAGTTCATCACCAAGTTCAAAAACCGCATCGAGGCGTTCTTACCCACGGCCGCGGGTGGTCCAGTTGCCGCACCGAACGGTGCTACACCACCACCACCGGCAGCACCTGCCGCCACTGGGGCGGCTGCTGGTACCAATCCGCACGGATCGCAAGCGACCGTCCCTGCGGCTGTTGCTGCCACTACCGCCGCCGCCGCTCCCTCTCCTGTCCAGGGCAACGTGTTGTTTGGGTTCGACATGGACAAGCGCGCCGACCGCAAGTTTGTGTTGCAGGTGGCCATGAAGTGCGCCGACGTGAACAACCCGTCCAAGCCGTTGACGCTGTGCACGCAGTGGACCGCGTTCATCATGGAGGAGTTTTTCCGGCAGGGCGACGAGGAGCGGCGCCGCGGGATGGAGATTTCGATGCTTATGGACCGGTACAATACGGATATTCCAAAGTGCCAAGTGGTCCGCATAATTTTTTTTTTTTTTTTTTTGGAGCTCATTGCAATGGACTCACACGCCATGACAATCCAGGGATTCATTGATTTCGTTGTCGGCCCACTGTTTGATGTCTGGGGCAAGTTTATGGAGGACGATATTAAGCCGCTGACGACCAATATTGCCAGCAATAAGCGTACGATTTTGACTTTGCATTTTGCTTGTAGGAATGAAGATACTCACCACAAAACATATGAACCACAGAATACTGGAAACAAAAAATGCTTGAAACGGTCCCGGCACTTCCACCGCCGGCGCCAGCACCCGTTGCTGCTCCGGCAGCAGCTGCATTGGACGCGTCCTTGGACGGTCAGCTAACTGATCCCCTTTCATCAGCAAGTTCTGAAGCGGCGGATCCCTGATCCATTCTCCTCCGTCTCCTGCTCCCAAATATTCCTCGGCATATAGTAATAAAATATAGAGGCAAACAATTTTTACAAAAACAATACTTTTTTTTACTATTCCACCTTTCACATTCTCTCCGATACTAAAAGGCAGTTAGATCGCAGACCGCTGCTGATCCAATGCCGCGGCGTCCATAGCCGCCTGCAGCTTCATCTGCTGCTGGCGCTGGAAATCCGGGTCCATGCTCTCCATGATCACCTTGAGCAACGTGGTCTTTTGAGACCGCGCCGCCGTAAACTTGCGCTCGGCCTCCTCCTGCGCGACCCGTGACCGCTCCACCTCGGCCTTGAGCAGCGCCGCCTCATCCTCAAACTGCTTCTGCATGACCTGCGCGTGGCGGTGCATGTCCACCTGCTGCTGCTGCTGGTGCTGCAGGGCCATGCGCGACGACGCTCCGCCCAGAAGCGCGCGCAGACCAGTCCCCGCAGATGCGCCATCCCCGCCTTGGTTGTGGTGAGGCTTGGCGGCCTCCTCGTCGGCGCGCCGCATTTCGTCGGCCAGTCGGCGACGGTACTCGGCCTGGCGGTCGGCGAACCGCACGGGCACGTCGGACCCGGCGTACATCTTGAGCACCGGCCGCACGTCCGGGGTGTTGGACAGCGCCAGCATTTCCAGGAACGGGATGTAAGCCTTGATCGAGCGGACGTTAGCGCTGCCGTCCCACTTCTCGACGGTGAGCGCGTTCTCGGGCTGCATAGAGGTCGCGTGTGTGTCCCAGTCCATGACAATGACCTTAGCCGGGTCGCGGTTCAAGTGCGTAATGTCCTTGATGTGGTGCCCATCCTTGTACGTGGTGGCGCCCTTGTACAGCCGGTACGAAATCGCCTGGTACGCGTCGATCTGGTCAATCACGGGCTGCGCGGTGGCTCCGGGCGACCGCGTGAACACCACAATCTCGTAGTACCGCGACAAATACCCGAGGAAGTAGTCCAAGTCCGGGCGTTTGGCAATCCGCCACCCGTGCTGCGCGTCCCACGACGTGTGAATCATGGTGTCGTTCAAGTTGATCACCAGCGTGTACGGCCGCTGGTAGATGGCCGGAAGCGGGTCGGGGAGCAACTTGTCGTAGACCGGCGCGCTGAGGCTCGTGAACGCCTTTTTGGTACGGGTAGTCGCGCGCGACACAAATGCGCCAGGGGACATCGACCCGTTGTCGGCAATATCATCGTCCGGGCGGCCCAGCATCCACGCGGTGCCCGCAAACACCGACGCAAAGAACCCGGCCACCGCCGCGGTCTGCAGGCGCGACAGGCCGCCGTCATTGGCGCTGGCGGGCCGGCGCGGACGACTACGTTGTTGTTGCTGTTGTTGCCCGTCAGACCCTTCCTCTGGTTGAGGGGGGCCAGTGACGGGACGGCCATCAATGTCGCGCGCCTGGCTCGCGGGAACCTGAATCGGGTCGATGCGGCCCAGAAGCGCGCGTGCCACGTCGTCCGAAAGGCCCATTGGCGGTTTGTTGTTGTCGGCGGCCATTCGCACGGCGGGAGTCGATGACAGGGAGCGCGCAGCGGCGGCGGCGGCGGCGGGCGACACGTTGGCCTTGACAGCGGGCGCGGCCCGGGCAAGTACGAGAGCGGCGGGACGCATCATTTTTCCAGCGTGATAAGGTTGGTGTTGTTGATAGTACGCGTGTCGAAGGAGAGAAATGATTCAATTTATCGCCTCCCACCACGACGCCGGCCCGAGTCCAGGGGCACTGAAATCGCCCACCACTTTGAATGGCACCTGGTCCGGGAACACTACTGGGGATGCCTCTGTTGCAGCCGTATCAACCTCTGCTGCTTCCGTCACCTGCTGTCGCTGCACTGCTCCCGTCCCCGCATCGCGCTTGGCTGCATCGGGCCGGATCTCCTTGAACTCGATCGACTGCACCTGCACGCGGACCTTTTCGTCCACGTCAAAGAACAGCTCGGCGTTCTCTGTCTGCCACACCCATACGTTGTCGGTTTCGTCGCTGCAATTCCATTTTAACCTGTGAGTTCCATTTTACTGCAATAAGGTGAAGAAACACATACAATCGCCTCGGAGACGGCAGCAACGATGGCGGCACGAAAATATCGTCGAAAAAGTTGGTCGAGACTGTTGTGTTTTTTTTTACGCGTCAATCTCCAGTATAAAGTCTCGTAGAAAAAAAAAAAACGAAGGGTGTACCCCGAATGCCATCGCGCGAGCTGGCAATGATCGTTCCGAAAAACACCTCGCTCGGGAACGGCCGAAACACGACCATGGTGAACTTGACTGTTGTCCAGTTTGGTCAATAACACAAAAGGACGACAGGGAATAAAATCAAGAAAACACCTTTGTAGTAGGCAGACCCCTCGGTGTGCTGCACGATTCCTTGCTCGACGTGCAATAAGTCGCGCATGCAGATGCACAGGCCCACGTTGTGGAAGACGCGTCCGCCGTACTTGATGTTGACCTCGTCCTCGATGGCCAGTTCCCGCGGCTTGCGCAGATCCGCGGGCATCACGCGCACCGTGTCTGCGAATTCGGCCAGCACGAACATTAAATGTATTTGGTCAACTGTAAAGAGTTGACCAGTGGTATTCGCTCTTCACTGTGCTCACATTTATTAACCCAGTAATATTCCATTATGTCAATTGGCGTCCCCGTCAAGCTCCTGCACGAGGCCATTGGCCACATCATCACCGTCGAGCTCAAGACCGGTGACACGTACCGTGGCAAGCTGTTTGAGGGTATTATCTTCTTGACTTTTATTGGATGATGATGACCCTTTCTTGAAATGACTGACCGTTACCGTATAACATACAGCCGAGGACAACATGAACATCCAGCTCAAGGACGTGACCGTGACCCGTCGCGACGGCGCAGTCGCTCAGTTGGAACACATTTTCGTGCGCGGATCGCACTGCCGGTGGTTCATTGTGCCCGACATGCTCAAGAACGCGCCCATGTTCAAGAAGATTGGCCAGCGCATGGCTGGCGTGGGCATTCAGCGCGGAAAGGCCACGGTTGCACGAGCGCAAGGTACATGCCACTTTTTGTTGCTACTCTCATTTGTTATTAACCTCTTCCATTTACCAGCAAACCGCGGTCGTGGCATGGTCCGGAGGTAGTTGTGCAGTGCAGTGGATTGGTTGAAATGAATTAAAAAAAAGTGCTCCTTCCTTTTTGTCAAACTTGATCGATCGACTGCATCAAAAAAATTTAAGAAAATGTCGGCACCGTCCGCGTTCCCCGTGGCCCAGGCGCTGACCACGCGCTATTTCTCACACTTATTGCACTACGTCCGGCACCCGGGACTCGTGTACTTTGACGTGGTGCTGCCGATCGCGCAGTCGCCCGCCGAGCACATTGAGAAGCTGCTGATCCGCGAGCACCCGTACGTGCTGTCGATGCACGTGTGCGCGGGCATGATCGCCTGGACATTTGCGTCGGGGACCATCACCGGTAACTACTCGTCGGTCGACCGGCTGTGGTCGGTGGTCCCCGCGGTGTACGCGTGGCTGTTCTTTTTGCAGGCGTGGCCGGACTTTGTACGTTACTTTTTTTTCGGCTTGGCTGGTTCACCTAATTCAAATGCAACAAAAAAAAGGACTACCGCTTATTTGCCCTTGCGGCCGTCACAACCATCTGGGCTTCCCGCCTGACTTTTAACTTTTGGCGCCGGGGCGGGTACAATGGCGAGGAGGATTACCGGTACATATATGATTCATCTCCTGCGATGTGAAAATGAGTATTCACTTGATCGATCCATTGAAAAAGCTGGCCCTGGCTCCGCTCCATCATCAAGGAACCGTACGGCGTGGTGGGTGCGGTTGCCTGGCACATCTTTAGCTTTGCATTTATTTCAGTCTACCAGTGCCTGCTTCTGTGGGCGATTATCGTGCCGATCGGGTTCGTCCTCAACTTTTCCCATTTTCTTGCAGGATCGCTTCACCTCACTTCCTGAACAAAGACTGGAAGTGTACACGGTCCGCTACCGTCCCAAACAGGTTCTGTCACGTACCAGATCCGTGTACGTCCCTTGGACCCATTACGACACCGCCGCGACGGTGCTTGCGCTGGCGTGCATTGCGCTCGAGGCCGTCGCCGACAACCAGCAGTGGACGTTCCAGACCCAAAAGCACAAGCTGCTGGCCGCCGAGCGCGCGCGGTTGGATCGGGGGCCGTCGGCGGTGCATACGGGCCGGGCTTCGGCGAGTATGAGCGGCAAGTCGGTGGTGGCTCCGTCTTCGGGATCGGATCGCGAGATTTTGGGTCGGTTGCCAGCGCCGTATCACATCGGGGTTCGTTTTTTTACATGTTTTTGGTGTTATAGTCTCGTAGACTGACCAACAATGGTACTCGCACACAGTTCCCAACCACCGGGCTCTTTAAGTACTGTACGTATTTCACATTGCCGGTTGGTCGACATACACCTCACAAATTGGTAAAATAGCCCGCCACGCCAACTACTTTGGCGAGATCTCCCTCTGGTTCTGCCTGCACCTGTACGTCGTTGCGGCCACCGCCACGTCCACGACGCTTTCGGTCAAACCCAACTTGCCGTTTGATGCCGCCGTGACACTGGCTCTGTCGGCCGACTGGTCGACGCTCTTTGTCGTCACGGGTCGCGCGACCGCCCGTGTCGCCGCGATCCCGCTCGCTCGTTGGTCGCTCACGGGCGCGCTCAACTTGCTGATGCTGTTCAACGGGTCCACGGCGATCACCGAGTGGATCACGGAACGCAAGTACCCGTGGTACAAGGAGTACGTGGTGCGGACCAGCCGGTGGATGCCGTTCTTTTCGGGCGGAGAGGTGGTGGCGCCGCGCAAGGGGCCTGCCGATTCGTGAGATGTGACCGAAGTGGCGACTTTTTGACTTTGGAGATTGATTCCCTTGATGATTTTGAATACCGAAAAGACAGTGTTGTTGGAAGTGGATTCTGAGTGTGAGGGAGGATCAAGAGTCACTGTCGTCCCCATCGCCGCCGCCGCCCAGCGCCGCCCACATGCGCATCGCCGCGCGCTCGGCCATCTCCCGCCGTTTCGCGTCACCGGCCTCGGCGCCCGAGTCTCGGATGCGGCTCATTTCCGTCAGCATCGCCAGCAGCGAGTCGGTCGCGTCCCCTTCGCCCCCGTCCGCATCGTTGTCAGCGGTAGTATCGCCCAGAATCGCTGCGTACGGCGACGGCTTGGTCATGGCCGGTCGCGGTTTAGGAGACGACGACGATGTGGTGTTCGAAGAGGCTGCTGCCGCTACCAATACGGACCCTACGGCGGGCACGGCGCCTAGTGGACTTCTTGGGGTATCGGTAGCGCGGGAGGAACTGAAGTACGTGTCGAAATCGGGTTCCCAGTCCTCGACGTACTCGGCGTCGCCATACCCCGCGGGTGAATCGGCCGCTGCCGCCGCCGCGGGCTCGTCCCGCAATGATCGGCCGCGTCCATTTGCCATGCCCATGGCGCCTCCGATCAGGTCGTCGAGATCGGACCCGTCGTCGTCTTCCTCTGCGTCGGGGTCGTCTGCGTCATCCGCATCGGTGTCGTCATCGTCATCGAGGATCCCACCGGCTGCACCGCCAAGATGGGTTTGTTCCATGGACCGCCACATGGTGGACTCGAGGGCTTCCAGGACGCGAGCGATGCCGACACGGTCCCATTTATCTATCGTTTTTTTGGTTTGGTTCTTGGATCAGCAGGCCTCACCAAAGGGATTGGAGAGTCATACCTTCGCCTTCGGTCGCGTACCAGTGCACGAGCTCGCACGATGCGGCCATGGCGACCTCGGCCAGATCCCACTCGGAATGCCCCCCGTCACCGCCATCAACTGAAAGAGACTCACCGTCGGTGTCCATACTGATCATGAGCAGACATTCCAGGTCAAGCGGAGCATCCAGGGCCGCGACGGCGCGGTGCCACGGTGCCAGGAGCTTTTTTTGTTTTGTTTTGTCAATCAATCAAGCACCGCAAGGCATCAGGAAGAGGATAGGAATTACCTGCTGAATGGGCGCGGATCCGTGCCGACAGCTAGCGGTATCCAAGAGCAAGCACACGGCCTCGGCCCGCCGCCCGGTACCATCAAGCACATCGGCCAATTGGTCGGCGCGATCGCACCGCTCGGCCACCACGTCCGCCGCATAGTACTTGTTGCGAATGGTCAGAGGCATGGGCGACGACGGCGTTGTTGGTGGTGCGCTGCCGCTTGGTGGGGGTGCCGGTGCAGCCCAAGTTGCGTGCAGCGCGGACGCAAATTGCGACCACATATCGTCGCGACGAGCAGTCGCCGCCCCTTCGCTGGATGGCGCAAGCGTCAGTGGGACAACTGCGAACATGGACGGAGGGGCGGTGCGGCGAGTGGAATGCGCCTGGAGCATTTTTTTGGTGTTTTGATTTTTGATTTTCTCCAGAAAAAGAAAAATGGGAAACGGTCTCCCATAATGGGAAGCCGCCAAGGATCAACGAAATCTCTCATTCTCTCTCCCCTATTATAAGATAATACTCGCCTTGTAAGATCTGGGATCTGCTATATTCTTGGCCTGTCTGGAAAAACATGCCCAACGCCGACCTGATTGACGCAAAGCGGTACGAGACGCAGCGCTCGGACAAGGTACTCTTCTCCATCAATCGTGTTGCCTTTTAAAATTAAACAAATCAATCGTTTGACGCAGGAAACCAACAAAGCATGGGACGACGGCTCGGTTGAAAAGTTGTTTGAGGCCCAGAACCTCGCCAAAACAAAGCTCAAGCAGATTGTGCGCCGCGGAGTCCCCGACGGGATTCGGTCACTTGTATGGCCCGAGTTCCTCAAGATGCACAAGATGCCTGGTTCGCACATCAATTACATTTTGAGATCCAATCCATTGACTTCGAAAAAAAAACACAGACTACGACCGGAATTACACCAAGGCCGTGTTCCGCGTACACGGCCCGTCCCCACCAGAAACTCTGGCCGTGTGCCCGGCATTTGGCGGATCGCTGTTCCCCGAATGGCTGTGCCTGACCGCCAAGGGCTACCTGATCGCCGGCCGCTTACTCTCGATCCTGGCCTATGATTTCCCGCACATTGACTACTGCCCGTTCCTACCCGTGATCGTCGCCCTATTACTTCATCACGTGGGTCCCGATGATACCCTCGGATGCATGAACCAAATGATCAAGCGCACGCTGTTGGCCCCACAGATCTGGACCACTTTCCCAACGTACAAGCGCGATGTCAAAGCCTTCAACTACGCGTTCGGCGAACTGGTCAAAGAAAAGTTGCCCAAAGTGCACCGGCACATTGAGAAACTGAACGGCACCGATAAGCCGTTATGGGCGCGGTGGTTCTGCGATTTCTTTGTGGGCGTGCTCCCACTGGACGTGATTTTCCATGTCCTCGACTCGTTCATCATCGAGGGACATAAGGTCCTGATGCGGTACGCGCTGGCAGTGCTGGAGCAGCGGTCGGCCGATGTGCTGGCGGCAGTGGCCTGGGACGACGTGCGGGCGATATTTGCCCTGCAACCGCCCAAGGGGGCACCACCGCCACCGGGCGGGGTGGCAGTGCTGGGCGGAACACTCGACACTCAAGACCACGCTCAGGGACTGCCGTCGCCCACGTCGCCGCTCCCGCCGTCCGTCCCGGCCAACGTGTGGAAGGGCGACCGTGCGATCGATATGGCGGCGCTGGTCAAAGTCGCGTTCGGGTACAAGTTTGCGAAGCCCAAGCTGCTCGAGTGGCGCAACGCGTACCATGCGGCCAAGTCGGGCGGGCACCGCGACGGGTCGCTCACGGATCTGATGGTCTCGATGGCCCTGGGCTCAGGCACTGGCGGCGGTACCGCTGGCGGTAGCATCGATATGCCGCGGCTCCTGCACACTGAGGCGTCGGCGTTCATGACCCCGGACGACTGGCGCGCGGTCTGGGCGTGGGTCCCCGCGCGCCACAAGGTCGCCAACTTGGAGCAAGCGTTCACGACCCGGAAACATGGGCGGGCGTTGCCGACGTTCTACGACCTGTGCCGCGAACGCGAGCCCACGATCATGCTGATTGAAGCCATGGACGGATCGGTCTTTGGCGCTTTCTGTCCCGTCTCGTGGCCGCTGGCCAAAACCGATTTCCAAAAGTTTTTTGGGACGGGGGAAACGTTCGTGTTTCGGTTGCGGGCGGCCGGGGTGTTGAAGCCGGCGGTGTATCCGTGGGTGGGTGCAAAGGCCGGACACGTTGCTGTCCAGAACGCCATGCACGCGTCCGCGGACGCTATTCAGGGGTTCATGTACGCCGGGCCGAAGGAGCTGATTATTGGCGGCGGCGGGTTCGCCTTTCTTTCATTTCACTGAGCTTGCTCATTCTTTAACTCGATGGATCCATTTTTTTTTAGGAAGGGCCAGGCCATTTACTTGGACCAGGCCATGACCAATGGCACCTCGTCCAAATGCGCAACATTTGACAACGACGCACTGTGCCCGGGGGGTAAGTTTGAGGTCAGTGTGATTGAAGTGTTTTCGTTCCGACTGGCGCTGTGATCCAGAAAAAAATGCATCTTCATATTATTTTTTTTTGGAGCTGGTATCGTGAGGTCGGATCAAACCATGCCGGACGGCTTCGCAGCTCTGTTGCTGCTACTACTGATAACCGTAAGCGAAAGCGGCACAGGAGCCACGCCGTCGCCACGGGCCAAACTCTTGTTCGATCCTCCGCCCCACGAACTCAGTCGTCGGATCGTCGACGGCGGGCACAGGTCGCGAGCATCGTCGTCGTCGTCCGGTCGCGAGTGCACCTCGCACGCGAACGCCGCGCCACCGCGGCAGTCGCGGTAACACGACCGGTGGAGCGTGAGCCGACAGTCTTTGCACACGACGCGGCGTTCCAGGAACGCGAACCCTTGCTCGCACGCGCGGCAGTGACGTTCGGTGCGTTCGGTCAAGTCCACGCGAGTCTCGGCGTACCGGTGCCGGTGGTAGTACGCGGACGCGTCGTCGAGGAGCGGGCGGTGCATGTATGGGTTGCGCACGAACATTTCGTTCGTGGGCTGGCGAGTGGTGCTCGGATCGGTGGAGAGAGGTTTGACGGCAGGTGAATCGGAATAAGGAGCAAGTGGGCTACCCAAGGGCGACCGCGGGTCACGATGAAAGGTGTCGGGGCCTAGCACCGGGTCCGGAACCGCTGTGGCCGCCTCGAACTCGGCGCGCGAGCTCGAGTGCCGCCTCGGTAGGCCCGCGGGTGATTGCAGCATCGGTTTGGTCGGTGCGGCCGCTGCCCAGCTTACGCGCGACGACGACGGCCACCCGCCGCCACTGCCAGCGCCGCTGGAAACGGTCGCTGCGCGTGCGCGCGGGCCACGGCTGCTGCTACTGCTACTGCTTCCGCGAGTGCTCGGCGACGATGCTGTCGATTTTGGAGCCGTTGTCGTGACGATGTTGGGTGGCGGAACGGGACGATTGGGCGGCATTGCTGCCAGCAGCTCGCGCTCGCGCCGCACCAGGAATGCGCGCCGCGCACTGCGCGCGTCCTCCTCGGCGACAATCAAGTCCTCGAGCTCGGCCAGCAGCGCGACCGTGGTTTGCGCGACCGTGGTGGGCTTTTTTGGAGCCGCTGCTCCAGATGGTGGCCGCAAGTACGGTGCTGCAATTACGGCAGCAGTGGCAGGTGGTGTCGGATCTACAGTGGTAGTCGCTTGAGCGACCGTCACCAGCACCGCATCGGAAAATGCAGCCACCTGGTGCACGAACTCGCGGCACGCCAGCTGCGCGTTGTCATCGTCTTCGTGGTCGTCGATAGACGGCGGACGTGGCAATGATCGCCGGGACCGTCCAGCTGCCGCCAGCACTGATCCGAGCGCCGATGTCGCTGCACGCGCTTCCTCCGCAATGTTTACCGTGTCATTTCCAATGTGACGGGCTGTTTCTGCAGTGGCAGAGGCACGCAATACGAGCGCATCAGCAGCAGAGACAGCGGCCAGCATCCACTCGCACAGACTTCCCAACCGGTTCGGAGTGTCGGGGTGGCGAGTTGCAATGTCTGATGCGAGCGATCGGGCGCTGATCGGTTGCTGGTGCCGTGAGGAAGATTTGTCGGCAGAGGACGTGTGTGTGCCCGCGACCAGTAATAGAACCGTAGACACGGCGGCTCGGAACGATGCGAGCTCGGGGCGAAAATCGCTTGCCGCGGCGCTGCTAGCGTGGATCGGGTGGTACACGGCTGGCATTTTTTCTCAATCTCTTTGTATCAAGTGAATGGTTATGAAAGTGCGTGGTCGGACTTGTTTTATATCGAGAATCCGAAAGAAAACGAGGAGGGAAAGTGGTGGGAAAGTCCATTTTTTTCAACAAGCTTGTTCCAAACCCAGTTGGTCCACTCTCCGCGGTTCGTTTGGGGAGGCTCAAATAAGCAATCCAGCTCTGCCCTGGCAATCGAGTACAACAATGGAGATGCATCCGCCGATATAACAAAATCAGTGGGAGTAACCAGAGGACGAGAGTTTTCCACCTGGTGGCATCACGAATCGGCCTTGAATGGCAGCGAGCTCCGGCGCACAGCGAGGCAAAGGCTGCTTGAAACGCTGCAAGATGGCCCACCATTCGGTCATTGAGGTGCCAAAGTACTCTTGGGGGAAGCGCGGGAGCGAGGTCAGAACTTGCAAGGGCGCCTTGGAGGCGGCCATGCGTGCCTCGTTGACTTTGACTCGGGCCTCCACCAGGAGCCGGCCGGCCTCGACCTTTTCCTCCTCCGTCATCACCTTGTCCTTGCCGTCGGCGGCACTCCATGCCTGCTCGAATGCGTTGTCGTCGAAAATGCAACGAGTATCGGTGAAAGTGGGGCGGTAGATCGCCTCCTCGTCATCGGTGGTGCCCATCTTGGCGTTTTCCGTCTCTTCATCCGCATCTGCGACCAAATTCTCCTTCGAGCCCATCTCCAAGTCGGAGTCCGAGTCCGAGTCACACAGCAGTTGGCAATCGACATCGTCGAGGACGCGAGGAGCGCCAGCCACCGTGTGGAAGAAGCGGGTGATTTCCCCGTCATAAGTGGTGTGGTCCTCGGCGTCGTCCTCATACGCCTCCTCGTCCTCGTCCGAGTCGCAGTCCGAGCCCCACGTCGGCTTGAACGTGTCGTCGTCAAAGACGCAGAGGTGTCGGAAGAGGAGCTGCGGCGTGGTCCCTCGAGGGCCGTAGCACCGGACGCGGCAGTGCCATCGTCAAACTCGACCGACTCGACCAGGATCATAGTCTGGCTCGCGGGCGTCTCGCGGAGCCGATCTACTTGAACCAAAGTCTGCACTGACGAAGCGAGCAAAATCAGTTCCGACTCGGCAGCAAAAGAGTCGGCGGCGACAGGCTCGACGACGGCAGGCTCGGCAACTACAGACTCGGATAACAGACTCGGCAACAACAGGATCGACAATGACAGGTTCGACAACGACAACCTGGGGCTCGCCGATCGACACCATCTCGGCGGAAAGGACAATCGACAACTTGACGAACGTGTTGCATGCCACTTCGTTCTTCTTCTTCATGACGCCCTCAACGGCAACAGCAACATCAGCAGTGCCACTGTACCAACGCAGGAGAGCAAAAGTGCAATCCATTAGGCCGAAGAGCGCAAAAAAAAACACAAGCACATTTTTGCCAGCAGTAGAAATCGCTGCGGTCGAGGCGGCCGCGGACGACGAGGCGGCGAGAACGGGACTACAGATATTTGTTTTGTCAAAAGGTGTGCAATTGGGAAACACGTAAAAAAAACAAATTTCGATGAACGTACAGCGTGAACATCGCCATAAAGACGAAGAAGGCGAGGAAGTGCACGATGCAACGTGCAAAGGTGTTGGAGAACGTCATATTTATACTGCAAGAGAGCAAGTATTGGCGAGGAGGCGAGAAATGTGGGCAAAATGCAGCAATGAGAATGAAGCGATCCAAAGGAGAGCAAGCGACTCGATACCATAAAGAATCAATAAAAATTGGGTGAGGAGCCTCAAGTCAAGCGAAAGGGAAAGAGGGCGAGCGGATCCTCTTTTTACAGCCACGGCAATAGGGAAATAACGAACCATGGGAACGGTCCTCTAATTTTTTCACGCCTCCCGCGGTCATTTTTCTCATACTTTCCGCAGTCGCTCATCATGTCAAAGCTTGGGAATCAACAAGCTTGGAAATGTCACGCGAGGGTGGCGCGTCCACTTGCCGTTCGCGTCAACACTTTCCGACCGTCCCCTGGGAACTCATTGCGGGACGACCTTGAACTCGCGCAGTTAGTCTAAATGGTTAGAAAGCTCCACTCAAATCTAATACAATAGTGGAAGAAAAACACATTATATTGATCGCCAGACACGGACACACACACAGAGCGCGATCAGAATACGATGCTATTCATTGAAAATAGGCCGGTAACGTTAACGTCAACTTGGTCCTGACAAACCTCGCTATTTCCGCCAATATACCGCCGGAAAGGGCGGAAACTTGGGTCAAATCGAAGGATCGGGCAGGAAAAGACGCTCATTTGACCATTCCAGAGATTTTTTTTCGCTGGCTTTTTTTTTTGCTTTTGCTTTTGTTTTGCGCCCCTCAAAGCCAAAGCCAAAGCCAACAAGGTCAATGCGGCCTCCCTCATAGCAGAAGGTTGAAACGCACCCGCCGGCGGCAAAGACAAGCGGCCAGGCCCATGCGGCGGTTGAGCGGCCGAGGATGGTGCAGGGTGAGCTGGGGACGTTGCGGGGTGGGCTAAGGACGCTGCAGGAGGGCTCTGGTGGCTGTGCGCCAAGTCCCTTCCATGCTTGTCACAGGCTCTCTTTGCTGCAACAACAAACATCAAACATCAACATGACAATCAGCCCGCCTCACGCCAAACTCAACGTCCACGTCATCAACCGCATCCTGGTCCATGCTGTACTCGAGGACACGAAGGACCACTGTCCACCGCCTGCGCACAAACCATTGACCAAAGAATCGCTGGCAGCTGCCCAGGCACAATGTCGCTGGTTGGCTCAGTATACCCGCGTAATGCTGCGTGACGACGTGCCGGACGTGGTCATGACTATTTTCCGTTGTGCATGGTTCCTGTCGCCTGATAGGGCGAGCGAGCTGGGGTGGATTGAGGCGCTGCTGATGCAGCACTCCCTTAAGTTGCCATTCACGTACTCGGATTGGGCCATGGACTGGGCCAGCATGAATGGCCATGTCGACGTACTCGACTGGTGGTGCAGCTCTGGCCTCGAGCTCAAGTACTCATGCTGTACCATGGACTTTGCCAGCAAGGAAGGCCAGGTCAATGTGCTGGAGTGGTGGCGCAATTCTGGCCTTGAGCTCAAGTACTGGAATAGTGCCATGAAC
>MU624840.1:0-20944 GCA_025349905.2 Blastocladiella britannica
GAGATTCGCATGCCCATCCCTGGACCAGGTCCGCGCCGTCAAAATAACAGAAATGGTCGTGAAACTCGCGGCAGGCGGCGGGGAGGGCCGAGTTTGGGCGGCACGTGCGGAGCAGCTCGTGCAGGAGCTCGTATGGTAGTGTTGTAACGGCCATTTTCTGACTTTGCTCTTCAAGGCATTGAAAGAGCTCAACACACCCAAAATGAAATGGACATCTTGCTGCCTGACGAGCTCCTCGTCCGCGCCTCGACGTTTCTGGAATTGTCCGCCATCTTTGGCCCTCTGCGCGGCCTCGAAATGCCTGTCCAGTCTGACCTCCGATATGCTCGAACACAACCCGACAACCCGTGCTTTTTGCGGTTGTCACTGTTGGCACAGCCCAATGTGCGCGACACCATCATTCGCGCATACAAGAAAGAGGCACGCAAGCTCGTCCACGCGGTGGTTCACCGGCTCGTGCGCCGTCCGCAGCGCAACCGCCGCTGGGTGCTCCGCCTGGACACCCTTCCGAAAATCACATGCGACCTCGCCCACCACCTGGACTACAGACTCGATAACAAGGGTTTCACCCGGCTCTTGTACAGAATGTAAAAAGTTTCGCCACAGATGGCCCTGCATTTTGTCAGCCTGATTGGTCTGGCCAACCCTGGCTGGGCCATGGCTATCCTCGCCGATAATATCAGCCGCGAGGGATATGTGCAGGAAATGCTTGCTGCCATGATGAATTTTGGCGCACCGGAGGACGACCGGCTCGATGCGGTGGTCAAAGATATTGCCAACAAGTTCCTCAACCTAGCTGTACCTGGACCACGCGCGCACTGGATCCGTAATGCCACAAGCTTTGCTGAATACCCTGACGGACTTGTCCAGAGTCCCTTCGCCCTCATTTGAATACTTTCCTCCCTGAACCGATATATTTATGGTACCATTTGGCTTGTTCTTGCCCAATTCAATACAGCTCAATGATCTCCAGACGTGCTGGAATTTTGATTTAGCGCACTGCCTGCTTGCGGCTGTTTGATACCGACCTTGGTGTTGTTGACGAAAATGAAAATCTTCGAGAGGACGAGGAAGTGGACAACAGTGAGGAAGAAGACGAGGTCCTAGGCACAGACGAGGTTGAGGACGAGGAGTAATGAATAGTACTGTTCTTTTCAAAATAGTGGGTAACTATGCAAGGAATGAAAAGCTTATTATTAATACCAATTTTATTTATTACTACTTGTACTGCTTGGGACCTGAGATCCAGAATACGCACGAAGGAAGAACCGCAACCAAATTACTTTTGATGGCGAGCACTCCACCGCAATAGCGTGTCGAACGACAGCTCGGTCGCCAAGACCGTGTTGAGGATGAAGTTGAACCAAAATCCCTTGGATTAAGGGAAGCCGATCCTCAATCAGCAAAATGACAATCAAGTGCACAATATAGCACGCGATCACAACGAATGAGAGGACGGCAAAAGTCAGCGTCAGTTGTTGTTGCAGCGAGCTCACTGTGATCGGCGCTGCTGGGAGCGTCGAGCCTGGGACCATCGGCTGGTGTGCAGAGTGCGGCGTCGTCAGTGTTGTGTTTGCCATGGATGTTGTGGCGGTGGCAGTAACAGTCGCGCTGGATTGCATATGAGAGGCACTTTTGTGGTCTTGGCTGGAACCGGCGTGACTTGCATAGTGGGTCTCGGCGCCATTGGATCCAGTCGACTTGTCATGCGCGGAGCTTCCTTTGTAGCTCGAGGTTTGCATTGCACTGCTGGCCCTCGTTTGAAGCTTGCTCGGATCATGAAACGCAGTGTACACGCTCCACACGGAAACGCCGGTGATGGCCAAAATAATGATGACAACTTGGAAAGTCACCCATAGTGGAGTGATCCGCCTGCCAATGTCAGCCATATTCGAGCAATTAGTACAACTGCACTATATATATATATATGTATTAAGATCCATACGCTTGAATCCACCACCGATCAGTGGCGCCTTGTTGTACCATCTGCGCGAGGATGACGAAGTACGCAATTTTCTGCTCGAAAGACACGATTGCCAAAAAAAAACCCAAAGGCTCCGAGAATATTTTTCCGCAGCGAGGGAGACTTGGCAAGAACAATGATCATGCAGCGGAGAGTAATGGCGAAAAAAATCATAAACGTGGAGGAATGAACCGCCATGATCTCAAAGATGCGGTACACGAGGTAGTTGGCAGTGCCAGACGCCCGGAATTGCGCCAGCATGGCAAATTTGTTGAAGGTGTCGATGATCAGGAGCACCGCCGAGGAGATCAGCATCCAATCGCGGAGGGTACGCTTGCGGTTCTTGAATTTTTTGTTCGAACCGTGGAAGTGCTCGGCGATCCAGCGTGCGATTACAGGGAATGCATTGACAGTGGATCTGTAGAGGGCAGTCAAAGAGTATGCAAGGAGGACGCCCGTGGCAATGAGCGAGTGGACGGCCACTGCGTCGCTGATCGGCGGCTCCATGGTTGATATTTGGGGTGTTTTCGGTGGTGTATTTAATATAAAAAGGTTGACTTCCAATAGATCAATAGATGTCAGAAGAGGAACACGAATGAGTGTCTCGTTGAAAATTAGCTGGTTGGCCATCTGTCCCTTGATCAAGCCTTAAATGATACAAATCAGTGGCAGTGAAGCAAAATGGGAAAGTCGGTGCATTAATGTTTGTCCACTAACACCAGATCACCAGAGCGCGTTCAACCCCGAGTGCGCCCGCTGGCACGAGTCATGCGCACAGTGTACCGCAGTGTTGTCGCAGTCGCCGCACCTGGAGCAGCACAGTCCCAGGTTGCAGATTGGCCCGCCAGGTTCGCACCAGCTGCTGAGCGTACCCTGGATCCGGGTCACGGTCGGAATCGGCAGTGCATTGTCGCAGGTGCACGACAAAAAAAAAAAAAAGAGAACCGCTGGCAGCCGTCGCCGCCGTGCTCGCGGCTGCGCACGTAAAGAGCCAGAGCCCGCGTCGCGGCAGATTCTGTGACCCACCCCCCACGACTGCCCAATCGCCACCGACGCCAGTAGCATCAGTGCGCCTCTGTGGTCGGGGCGGTTCGTCATCCACCGGGCCTTGGAACGCGACCAACGCACCACCGTGGGTGGCTGCGCGCAAACTCAGCATCGCCGCAGACGAGCGAACAACGCAGCAGGTCACTGCCTCGGCAGCAGACGTGGCCAGGCGAGGACGCGGCAATGACGACGTCGGTGAAACAGTCCCGGGACAGCCATGTGTCGGCGCGCCGTCAGCGCGCGCGTGCGGTGGGGCGGTTCAGCAGGGACAGCTCAGCGGTATCGGGGCGAGCTCGACAGCGCGGGCGCACTATGCGAAAGCAACGCCCATTCGCAATCATGGCCGAGAAGGCGGTGTTCGCATCCGATGAGAACGCGGCCTTATATTCGTGCCGCAACGACAGCACGGCTGCTAGCTTGCGCGTCATGTAGATGAACCGATCCCAGCAGCCGAAAGTCCACGAAGTTGCAATGTCTCGGAAAGTTGCTGCCAGTAAGAGTGGTCAGCGGCTCGGCCGCGTCCATGACCCAGCTGTCGGTGGTCGGAAATTACACATGTACGACGCGTCCCAACCATGGACCAGCGTATGCAGCGGCATATCAGCAATGAGGCGTGGTCAATTCATGCAATCGAAAATCGCGGGCACCGATAATGGCGCGCAAGCACAGTTTTGAAGCGGCTGTCTTGCAGTTAAAACCGCGATTGGTGGACCGAGGGGGCCAAGCACGCATCGCATTCATGAGCTAAGGTGCCTGCGCGCGTGGGTAGGCCGTGCATATCGGGAATTCGTGTGATGGCGCCAGTGTCACGATGGCAATGGTGGGCAAGAAATGGCAGCGATTGTTCGTCCGCACAATGGCAGTGGCCGGGGATGCCGGGTACTTGATGGTTGACTTAATTATTTTTCGGAGACCAGAGCAACAACCTTCAATTGGGTGCGACGGGTCACGGGACGTTAAAGTCGCGCAGCGAGCAGTTTTCTTTCCACCCAGCCCAATGCTAGCCCCCCTCTCCAAAAAAGTTCATATAACATCATGGCGTGCGTGTACTTTACATATTTATTCGGGCGTCCTTTGTTGTTTTCTCCCCGTTTTCCGCTTGTTTTCCTCGCCGGAAACAGGAAACGGGCGGGAAACAGCAGATGTCAACAACAATCAAATGGCCACAACAACCAGAAAACTCATTAATAAATTACCAGTGACGAACAATTCCAAGACATTCAGGGTACCGAGATTGAGTCCAACTGGGACGAGGTTGTCGACTCGTTTGACGACATGAACCTCAAGCAGGAGCTGCTTCGCGGCATCTACGCCTACGGGTATTTATTTCACTTATTTTCATTACCGATAGCATATATCGTTTTTTTAACACGCACCCAAAAAAAAAAATTTAATTAAAGTTTCGAGCGTCCCTCGGCCATTCAGGCCCGCGCCATCATGCCCGTGGTCAAGGGTCACGACGTGATTGCTCAGGCCCAGTCGGGTACCGGCAAGACCGCCACCTTCGCCATTTCGATCCTGCAGAAGATCGACGTCAGCCTCAAGCAGACGCAGGCGCTTATCCTGGCCCCCACGCGCGAGCTGGCCCTCCAGATCCACAAGGTTGTGGTGGCCCTCGGCGACGTGATGGGCGTGCAGTGCCACGCGTGCATTGGCGGCAACTCGATCCGCGACGACATCAAGATCCTGCAGTCGGGCCCGCAGATTGTGGTCGGCACCCCTGGCCGCATCAACGACATGATTGGCAACCGTCGCGCCCTCGACCCCCGCCACATCAAGATCTTTGTGCTCGACGAGGCCGATGAGATGCTCTCGCGCGAGTTCACCGAGCAGATCTACGATGTCTTCCAGATGCTGCCGTCAGAGATCCAGGTGGTGCTCATTTCGGCCACCATGCCCCCGGAGGTGCTCGACGTGACCGCCAAGTTCATGCGCGAGCCCGTGCGCATTCTGGTCAAGAAGGACGAGCTGACGCTTGAGGGTATTCGCCAGTTCTACGTCCTGATTGAGCAGGAGGACTGGAAGTTCGAGACGCTGTGCGACCTGTACAACACGGTGGCCATCACCCAGGCCGTCATTTTCTGCAACTCGCGCCGCAAGGTCGACTGGCTCACTGAGGCCATGCGTGGTCAGGACCACGTTGTCGCTGCCATTGTTCGTTTTATTCTCTTTTTATGTTACATCGTCCTTTACTTACACACCTACATTATAAAATAGCACGGTGACATGGACCAGGCCGAGCGCTCCAAGATTATGAACGACTTCCGTACCGGTACCGCCCGTGTGCTGATCACCACCGATCTGCTGGCCCGTGGTATTGACGTTCAGCAGGTGTCGCTGGTGATCAACTACGATCTGCCCACGTCGCTCGAGAACTACCTTCACCGTATCGGCCGTGGTGGTCGTTTCGGACGCAAGGGTGTGGCCATCAACTTTGTCACGACCGAGGACACGCCCGTCCTGCGCCAGATTGAGCGTCACTACAACACCCAGGTCGAGGAGATGCCCCGCGACATTGCGGATCTGCTCTAAGCTGTAAAACGTAAATGTGATGGCGGCGGCCTGTGGAGAGTGCAACCTGTTCTGCGAAATTAATTATTTTTATATTTTACGGGATTTTTCGTGTGGACTGGCAACCATTATGCTATGATTTCATGTGACTGACGCGCAAGGGCAAAACAATATTTTCTTTTGGACTCGAAATATCCGCATTACAGTATTATCATGACGCGCTACACCATGCCCGGCAAAGCGGGAGCCCTGGCCCCGTCGCAGTTCACTGCCGCTCCGCTCATGCCGACGAAATCCGAGCGGGAAGCGAGCAAAGCATCTGCTTCTTCTGCAAAATCGACCTTATCTGCACCTTCCGCACCAACTGCTGCTGCAGCACCCGTGACGACTGCAACAGCAAATTCCGCCAATGGCGATGCGGTTATTCAGAAGGGAAAGGTCAAGGCCAAGGCCTCGGCTGGGAATGGCGATACCAATGGTGGTGCGATGGCCGCGCCAAAGTCCACGGACACTTCCTCAACGCAATCGCCGCCTCCGAATGATCGAAAGAATGCGAAAAAACGTCGCGCTCCATCTGGTACGTTTTTGTTAAAATATGATGACCTGAAAGTGACTCAAACAACAATCTCTACCCTGCAGACGGACGCAGCGAAGCTCCCGTGACTGACATTAAGCGGTTCCGGTCCGAGCGGGCCGAGCGGACAGAGGACCGGAAACGGCAGCGCCAGGAGAAGAAGAAGCGGTCCACAGTACGCATTCCATTTTTCATCCAAATGCACCTAACTTACCTTAAAAATACAGATCTGCTTCCAGTGTCGCCAACCGGGCCATTCGATCAAAGAGTGCCCATCTCTGCCATCCTCGACCCCGTCGTCGCCCAACGGCAGCATTTCGTCGTCGGCGTCCTCGGGCCGTGTCCCGGCCGCCTCCGCCAGCACCGCCGCGGCATCAGTGAAATGCTACCTGTGCGGTTCCGCAACCCACACGCTGAGCAAGTGCCCAGGTCGTTTCAAGGCGCCGCGCACCGAAGACGGAAACGTGATCTTGCCGTACGCGTCGTGCTTTGTGTGCAGCGGGATGGGTCATTTGGCGGGGCAGTGCCCGAAGAACGCAAAGGGCGTGTACCCGAACGGCGGCGCGTGCCAGTTCTGTGGCAGCGTGTACCACCTGGCAAAA
This sequence comes from Blastocladiella britannica, assembly GCA_025349905.2. Classification (NCBI taxonomy): domain Eukaryota; kingdom Fungi; phylum Blastocladiomycota; class Blastocladiomycetes; order Blastocladiales; family Blastocladiaceae; genus Blastocladiella; species Blastocladiella britannica. Next base: position 6,698 of record MU624840.1, read on the forward strand.
GATTGCAAGCCGACCAAGAATGCTGGTTCGTCTTTCCACTTTTCTTTGTTGACTTTTTGGCACTTACACTCAAGGGATTGCTGCAGAATCGGTCACGATGGTGGGTACCGTGTCGCTTGACCAGTCTCCGGACGATGACGATGTGTTTGTTGCTCTGAGCCGCATGGATAAGGTGAAGGCTGCCCGGAGTGCTGCGGCATCATCAGTATCAGCTGCTGCGCCAGCTACCACGGGAGCACCGACACGGCGAGCGGGTGGGAGTGCAGTGAAAAAGGTAGTCTTTTAAATCAAAATTCAACATCAAAAAAGTACGGTTTAGTTGATTCCTACCGCTTTCTTGACTACGTCGCGAGCAAACGGAATGTAGCTTAGCGAGTACCAGAAGAGGGCCAGGAACTGAATGAGTGCGAAAATCAAGCAAAGGCCTGGGCTCTTGGTCTATTATAGAAATGGAGTCAACTTCATAAACCAAAAAGGGAAAAGAAAAGGGCACGGACCGTGAACGCGACAACAAGAGTGAGGATCATGGATACCAGGAACACCAACGACGCGATCTTGCGTTTCTTGTCAAACATGCCCTTCATCTGCTCCCATTTTCGCAAATTCATGAGTTTTCAGTGTATTTCAAAAAACAAAGAACGGACCTGCGATTTGAATCCAGAGAGGAACGACGTCGAGAGCAGAGACGTGAGATTGCCCAGCGTATATACAATGGCATAGGCAGTGACATTTCCAAGACTCAGGGAAAGGAAAGACTGAAAGAAAGAAAATAACAGTCAGTATTGCATAACAAAAAAAAAAAGATTTCAAGGAATACGAACCAAGAGCGAAAGGACGAATCCAAAGACAAAGCAGGACCCAAAGCCAATCAGTCGCTGCTTGCGAGTGAGGTTAAACGATGCGCATGCCTATATTATGCGCCGTCAATGTTAGATACTTATGTATATTCCTATAATTTTTGACGCACGTCGTCCATGATCGACTCCTGGCCTCCTCCCTCCATGGTGTTGAATGGGTTACGCGGCGGCATAGTAGTGATTTTTTTTATAGTTATAGTACAAAGTGAGTGGAGTTGTACGTGGCGAAAGAGATTTCTGCTGCGCCACACGTAATACAGAATATTAATACAATGCCTGGAGATCAGGCATCCTCGCCGCCGCCGACGAGCGGATCCGAGTCGCAACCGCCGCTGCCCGTGATTGTCAAAGTGTCGCTGCCTGCAAGCTTTGGACCCAAGCACAAAATGGTCAAATACACCACGCACGACCAGATCTGGACCGTGAAGATGCAGCTCCGCGATCTCCTTGCGGATGTTGCCGCCACGCAGTCGGATCTGTGGAACTGGGGCATCCTGGACGATAATTGCGAGCCGATCCGCCTCAACTCTCTTCCTGGCTTTAAGTCCGTGTCTGTCACCAAGCAATTCATGGATGACGGACGCACGTTTGGCGATTACTCCATGCAGGGCGAGGTTTGGACTTTATTTTTTTGTGTTGCCAGATTGTACATTGACGCATTTTTGTACAGGTGAGCGTCACTTTTTGCCCGCGCTACCGTATTTCTCCAGTTCCAGAAAAGGAGGCAGCCAAAGTCAACACCAAAAAGTACCAAAAAAAGTTTATCGAGTATTTTACCACCCGGCAGCTGGACAAGCTCAAGGATCTGCTCAGCAAGGGATTCGACTTGAACTTTCACGCCGACGACGGTGGTATGTTGTTGCATTTGTGCTCAGTTTGGCGGTGAGACAAACTCATCAATAAAAAATAGATACTCCACTGGTGCTCGCGGTCCGCGCCGACGACAAGTCGCTGATCAAACTGTTTGCGGTCGACCACGGCGCGCACCTCGATTTCCGGACACCCTGCGGCAAAACCCCACTCCACTGGGCCTGCCACTTGGGGAAATACGCGGCGGCCCGAGCGTTGCTAGCGCACGGAGCGTGGCACAGTGCGCCAGAGTACCCATCGTGCGCTTCACCGCTGCACAGTGCCGCCACCGCGGGCCAAGCCGAAATTCTCGCGCAACTACTGCAAGCGCGCGCTGACCCGAACGTGGCCGATCGCGCCAACAAGACCCCATTGCACGCCGCATGTACTGCGAGCGTCGGGCCCGCTAGTAAAGGCGCAGAGCAGTGCATGCGCATGCTCATCGAGTACGGCGCGCGGCTGGACGCGCTGAACGACGCGGGGAACACGCCACTGCATGCATGCGCGGCCAACAACGCTGTTGCATGTGCGCGCGAGCTACTCAAGTGCGGCGCCAACAAGGATCTCGTTAGCAGCTCGGGTAAAACCGCACACCAGGTCGCGCTACTGGCTACTAACTTTGAGCTGGCGGAGGTGATTGCCAGCTTTACTCCAGACCAAGTCGGTGCGTACTACCTCCTCCTTTATATTTAAAGCAAGGATTGGAACTGAGACTTGTATTTGGTCATGCAAGCAGAAAAACTCCCGTCGCCAAACCCGAAAATGTACGCCGACTACGAAGCACCACCGGCAGCATCAGCCGCAGAAAACCCGACTGGATCAGAGCCGGTTGCGAGCGGCATGGCAAACTTGTCGATCTCGCCGTCAGTGGACAATGACGGCCAGGGCGGCTCCTACTCTCCTGGGTTCACAGCATCGCCCGAATCCGGTGCGGCGTCGTACCTCACCATGTCCATGCAACCTGACCCAATGGCATCGCACTTTGGCTCCGTTTCTGGCACCCAAGGATTCATGCCCAATGGATACAACACCCACCACCAGGCCATGGACCTTCCGCCGCCGCCGCCTCTACCTCCCATGGATTATGGGTCACTTCCGCCGCCGCCGCCGCTCCCCACTGGCTTCCAGTCCATGCCCGGATACAGCAGCGACGAGACGAGCGGATTACCGCCGCTTCCACCGCCGCCGCCATTGTCGTCGTCGGATATGCACTACCAGCACGGGTACGAAGGTGCCAGCAAGATTCACCAGCCACGGTCTCTGGGCGGAACCATGTCCGGGTACGGGTCGGTACGGATGGCCGCGCCGCCACCGCCGCCGCTTCAGATACAACAGCCGCTTGGTGGCGGTGGGTTTCAAGAGCCGCGCATGCGGTCTCCGACGGGCCGGTCGGCGCAATATGGGTCACAGCCCTTGCTCTCGGACCCAGTACCGGGCCCGAGCGTGCCCATGCACGTCGGTGGCGGTGGCGGCATGTACGGGTCGCAGCCGCTGTTCCAAGATCATCGGCCGACCAGCACACATCCGCCCAGCGACCACCATATGGTCGGCACCACGTCGGGTGGATCGGGACACATGGGCTCCAATGGCGGGTACCTCCCGCCTCCACAGGCGATGCCGCCGCCGCCTGCTCAGGGCTACGACAGCCCGGGGTTCGCGCAATTGCCTTCTGCTGCACCATCGCCGTCGTCCCCACTTGAGTTCATTGGCACCAATGGCCGCCTCGACTTTATGGCCATGAAACGGGTTATGGTGACGCTTAGTTCCGACCAGATGCGGCTGTTCAAGGCGCTGTTGGACGAGAACAAGCGGCTGGAGGGCGAGGTTGAAAAGCTTTCGGGCGAGCTTCGCTGGACTCAACAACAGCAGCAGCAGCAGCCGTTTATCGGTGGTGGCGGCGGCGGACAAGTAGCTCCGTCTGTCCAGATGGGAATGGCTCCCAGCGGCCAAGCGTACGGTCAACAGCAACAGTACGGAAGCAGCATCGTTAGCCCGCAAGCGTCACCGTCGTCGTCGGGCTATTCGGCGCAGCAGCTGCAGCAGCAACCGTCGCCGTCGTCGTACGGAGGGACCATGCACTCGCCTCACCAGCAGCTGCAGCTGCAGCAGCAACAGTCCGAGCACTCGATGATGGGAGGGCCGGCGGGGTTCGGCATGGGCCAGTCTCCAGTTCAGTACGGTGGTCCAGCAGGTGCAACAGGTGGAGGGTACCCTTCCCCTCAGTCGGCCGGATTTGTCCAACAACAACAACAGGGCATGCCAGGGCAAGGTGGGTACAGCGAAATGAGTCCCCAGCAGCACCAGCAACAGCAAGGTTACGGGTACAACATGGGCCAGGGAGGCCAGCATCAGCAGCCGATGGGATCGTATCCGTCGGGCCCCTCGTCCTTTGCTGGGCAATCGCCGTCGCCGTCCCCGCCCCAGCCACCGCCGCCACCGCAGCATCAGCAGCAACAACAGTATTACGGTCTGGGCGGAGGAGGAGCTCCGCAGTACGGCCAAGGGTTCCAGCAGCAGCAGCAACAGCAGCAACAGCAGCAAGGTGGGTATGGCAGCATGCAACCCCAAAAAGGAGGAGGGGAGCAGGCGTTTTACGGGCAAGCCCCGCAAGTCATGGGATTCCAGCCGCAGCAGCAGCAGCACTACCAGCAACAAGGTGGTTACGGGATTTAGAGTCAAATGAAGGGGAGATCAATAGTATTCGCGGCGCGGTCTATAGAGAAAAAGTGTAATAAAAAGAAAAGGAAGAAGCATAATCACATGGCCCACTTCACACACGCGGTGACGAGCAGAGGGAGGGAGAGGGAGCGAGGAGGGTATGGTACAAGAAGAGACTGATCGCCGAACAAAGACCTCAGCAAGCGCCGGCGACAACAACGTCGCCGCATGCAGACGCAGACACCACGACGTTGATCCGCACGTCCTGCCCCGGATCCTCGGAGCTCGCTTCGCGGTACACCGTGTACACGCGGCACCCGGCCGAAGCAAACGTGGCTGTCACTCCCGCAAACGTGGTGAATGTGTCGGAGGTAGCGGTTCCGCGCTCCTTGTACACCCATAGCGCCCATTTCAACCATGGGTGTGCGCGAAGGTGCGCAAAGATCGCGTGCTCATCTGTCTGCACCGTTCCCGCGGTCGTGGTGGGCAGCTCGTCAGGGTGGATCACCGCTGACGTCAGAGGCGATGCGAGCAGAACCGCCGTCATGCCCACAAACGGGTCCACGAGCTCGCGCAACCACGTCGTCTCGGTAGCCAGGACGACGCGTGCCGCGCACGGGTCCGCAGGTGACCGCTGCGCCGAGAGCGGGAACATCCAATTGAGGGACTGTGCGGCCGCCCACCCGGCGCCCACCGCGCGCGCATCCGGCATCCACGACGTGGCTGGTGGTGCATCGGCCACCACAGACGATACCAGAGGGCCGAAGGGGGATGCCGGCGACGGGTACGGCTGTGCGTTGCTCGCAATGTTGTTGCGCATGCTTTCTACCACGGGAGCCACGTCCGTGAGCAGCACTTGGCAGCCCAGTAGCGCAAGACCGAGGCCAGCGGCGCCAGTGCCGCTCCCGAGCTCGACGATCCGCTGCGGGGGCAAGAGCTGGACCACGGGTTGGGCTGCATCGTTGGTGCCGATGGTGAGCTGGTGCGGACGGGAGGGCAGCACTGCGCCAAGAAGCACACGTAAGGTAACCGCACATGGCTCGTCCGAGCGCTGAAGAAACGCCAGGAGGAATGCGGCGCCTTCCCACTGTGTTACAATACGGTCATTTGAGCGTGGGGGGCCGGCGACCAATGGAATGGGATAATATTACCACCGAGTACGCGGTCTGCGCCGCGAGCGAGTAGCCCTCATCGAAAAAGTTGGGGTCAAACGCATCGTCGTCCGCATCCTCTGCGATACCAGCGATCGTCAGCTCGCTGTTGCCGACCTTGTACCGGTGGAGGGTGACTGCCATTTCCAGACGAAATCTTATAAATTTATTGGGCACGAAAGAGCAGCTGTATTGATTTTCATGGCAAACGCGATGCGTTTGAGGACGAGGTGCACGCGCATCCGGCAATGTACTTTTCAATGTACGACGGCGGAACCCCGCACCGAGATCGGCGAGTCTCGTACTTGGCGCGCATCTTTTGTTTAAACATCAATGTCAAATGATTCACTCTTCAAGAAATGGAGGGAAAATGCCACAATACCAGTGCAAGCAGTGCTCGGATTGGCACATGCTCATCGTTCGCGCTGGCAGAACAGTGCTCGCGATCAATGGTGGCATTCCAGTCCTATTTTTTTCGTTTAGTGGCCTGTGCGAGTCCCGCCAAAGCGTCTTAGAATTGCCTAGTACGCACCTCCCGGGGCAAGATCAACAGCGTGCTCGTCCGCCACGTCAGCATCTCGCCCTCGTCGTCTGCGGCACCAGTGATGCTCAGGTTGCCCAGCAGTCGTTTGAATCTATGATCCAAGTTGAGTCCTTCGTCCCAGCAGACCGAAAAAAAATAAACACATACCGTTTGCGCGACGACAAATCCGGAGCAATCTCGCGACACAGTTTGCGGACCGCGTCGGCTGCCAAAATACTGGACGCGCGGGCGGCATGATCCGCGCCCGGTCGCTCGCCCGCACGCACCCGACTGAGATGATGAAGCGCGGTGATCATGGTCGCATACGACTCACGACAAAACACAGAGTAGCTCCGAGACGGTCGTGTGAGTTGCCCAGTATCGGATCCGTCCGAGTCCTGGTCTTGCTCGGTGGAGGGGAGCGTGGCCCTGGGTACTGCTGCACCTGCGGCAGTAGCTGGAGAGGCAAATGCAACGCCGGGAACCAGAGAGCGTGCAGAGGCAGGGCGGTCGCGCTCGAGCTGCCGAGACGTGGATCTTTTCGCCAACGGTGCGGCTACTGCTGCGCGAGGGGGCTGCGCCAAAGGTGTTGCTCCAGTGGACCATGCATCCTCGTCATGATCACACATTGCCGAGTCGGTGGGGGTCGCGGTGGACGGGTGTACAGTAGTCGCTGATGCAGCAGCAGACGACATGGGTGCATGATGAAGCATGCCAGGAGGCCGGTCTGGGAAGTGGCGATCAAGGTGATAGTGGCTGATCCCATCCAAGCGCAATCTGGCGTTCCCATCGCCATAACCCCACGGAAAATGCCCATATGAGCGCTCTGGTTCTCTATTCGGGTGCCGCTGCAACTGCTGCTGCTGCTGCTGGTAGTAAGGCTCGTGGTAGGGCAGGTGTTGCTGCTGCTGCTCCCAATGGCCGTGGTGCGGATGATAATAGGGTACTGCCGGATCGGAGCGTGCATACCTCGGCCAGTGCTCCTCCTCGTGGCGGATCGCTTGCGGTGGCAACGGCATGCGTGGAGGAGATATGCCCCGCGGGGGAGGAAGCGGCGCAGCGTTCGATGTCCAGCTCGGGCGGCCGAGGAGGTGGAACTCGCGATCTCGCGCCGCCGCATAATCATCCTGTGGCGGCGGCCGGGAGGATGGGCGTGCGATCTCGGAGCGATGATCCATCGAAAACTGGCCGGGCTGAAGGTGGTGTATTGCTATGTCGTGGATGTGAACAAGCACCTGATGTGAATCGTTGAAGGAGCTGGCTGAGCCGCAAATTGAAAGGGGAAAAAAACGGAAGGTCGATTCGATTTGTTCTCCCAAAGAGTGGTAATATAAGCCAGGCTGGAAGATGCAATACGCTTGCTGGGAAAGAGTGCATGAATCCAATTGGCCCACTTTTACATTTTGGGTTTTGGGCAATTGTTTTAAGTTAATGGGGTGCTCTGTGCTATGTGCTCTTAATGGGCAAATACTGGCGCATCATTCGGACAGCGGCGGCACAAGGTAGAGCGCCGCTCCCACTGTCTTTCAGCAAAGTGAAGTGAGGGCGTCTTGTTTCAACGTTGCGGTTTCTCACACAACTGCTCTCTTCTATTAAATCAAAAATGGACCCAGACTCTATTGACGACCTTTTACTGCCGCACTCGCAAATCTCCCGGATATTCAAGGATGCGGTGCGTATTACGTACTTGCCCAGGATCGTCACCTTTCCTCATTCGGGTAAAAAAAAAAAAAATAGATGCCTGGCACGACGCTCAACGTCTCGCGCGAGGCACGAATTGCGCTCAACCAGGCCACCATTACCTTCATCAACTATATCGCGGCTTTGTGCGTTTTTTATATTATATATTTTCTTACTTGACTGAAAATCTCGAAAAGAGCACACGAAATCACTACCAAGGCGAAAAAGCAAACCATCTCCGCCAATGACCTGCTTTCTGCCATTCAGGCTGCCGAGATGCACGACCTCTTGCCGGCATTGCGTGAGGCTCTTGAGCGTACGGGCTGAATTTTTTTTTTGTCTGTACCGGCAAAAACTGATGCAAACAAATGGACAGAATTCCAAGCAGAAAAACAGGCCAAAAAAGTGGCCAAGAGCAGCAGTGCTCCATCAAGGGAAAAAACTCCACCGACGGTCATTGCACCACCTGTGCCAGAGCAACCAAGTTCTGTTCAGCGTGATGAGGGTGAGGATGAGGACGACGAGGAAGAAATCGATATTGTTTGATCCCTCCCCTTTTTTACTGATCCGACACGGAAAAGTATACTGCAAATTAAATCAAGAATGGATGCCCCCGCGCGCGAAGACTTGCCTGCTATTATCACATCCGGGGCTGTGCCGTGCCACGGGCCGGATTCAGCCGTAGGCGCAATTTTCGATAATGAAAGTACAAAACATGAGCTAACGATCTCTCCCGAGCTCGCGCTCCTCACCATTACGCCGGATCACGAGGCGCCGGTTACTGCAGCGCAATTTGCCTTGGATCAGCCCCCGATCCTTCGCGCACTCATGACCTTTCTTCCCGTGGCATCCAACACGTTGAAATACGCGTCGCTAGTATCGCGGTCCTGGCACGGTGCGGCGGTGGCCCACATCAATTGCGTGTCGCGCGATTTGTTAAGGGCGATCCGATCCAACAAACCGCCGCTGCTGCGACTGGACGCTCGTATGGTCACTGGAGGTCTCCGCCGAGTCATGTCCCCGACCGAGTTTGAGCGGCTCGTGTTGACGCGCAGCACGATGCGGCCCATTGCTGCCAGCCGCACTGCCACGGCCGCCATGCTCCGTGTATTTCATTTCATTGACAGCTGGAAGCCCAGCGAGGCCAAATTGAAACGGCTCATGCTGGTACTTGCCACCCAGCCGCAACCGAAGTCGCCACCTGCCCAGCCGCTCAGTCAACAGCAACTGACACTATCGCCGCCTCCGCTGCTGATGGACGTGTTTCTGGCCTCGTGCCCGAGGACCGCCCACTTGGGCTTCATTTGGACCACTATGGAAGCGGTTCTGGAGGCGGACGCGCACGCGGTACTCGCGCACCTCGCCGCGATCGTCGCACGCGCAGGAGGTAACTTGGCTCCCCCACCACGGCCAGCTACCGAGACGGCTGCTGCGGTTCCCACCCCACTCGCGGCGCTCGTGGCCGAAACCAATGCACTCGAGGGTCTGGACGGTGGTGCCGCGCTCGATCTAAAACAAGCGGCGCGGCACCGGCTCGCAGAAGTGGACCGGCGACTGTTGCTTGCCGTCCATGCATGGAGCGTGCGGTGGCTGTCCATGGTCCAGGTTTCAGCAACGAACGGCGACTCCGCGGAGTTTATTAAGGGAGAGGTGGCTAAGGGCGTGCGCTGGCCGATCCTGAGCGGGCCCGCGATTGATGCGTCGCTCTGGCGGATTTTCATGACCTTGGACGATACACGCCGGTTGTCGTGGGAGACCTTGCTCCACCAGATCCTGCGGTGCACCAACAAGTATTCTTACATTTTGATGTACTTTTGCATTCAAGAACTGACGAGGCTGTAATATAGGTGGCTCGGAATCATTGGCTCCATTGTCCGGATCCTCGATGTGCTCGAGGAGAATCAAGTTCCCGGGCTCGCGCAAGACATGTTCATTGGTGCCCAGCTTGCCCAAGACGCTCAGCCAGAAATCAACCAAACCGAATAGTGAGACAAAAGTCTAAAATGGCAAAGAGCAGCATGTTTATTGTATGAAAAAAGCAGTACACAAAAGTTTTAAAAAACCCATTACATGAACGCAGCAGCGGCAACGATGGCAGCGCCAAAGACGGCCGACACCTTGACGTTGGAGGCACCCGAGGCCTGGCCAACCGAACCGGCGTCAGTCGGGGCAGCAGCGGGGGCAGCCGACGAGGCCGAGGCATCGCCGCTCGAGCCGCCGTACGAGTCCGAGGGAGCACCAGCGGCGCCCTGCTTGCCAGCCTCGTAGGTCGGGGCAGCGGCATCGTAGCCACCGGCAGCCGGAGTCGACGCGGGCGCGGCCGAGTCGTAAGCGACCGAGGAGGCAGCGGGCGCGGGCGCGGCACCGCCGTAGCTGTAGCCGCCAGCGCTCGTGGGCTGCGCCGCGTCCGAGGCCGGGTAGGCCATGGTCTTGGTGCGCCAGCGCTTGCACACCTTCTTGCCGTAACCGGTCTCGGGCTTGGTCTTGCCGTAACCAGTGTCGGGCTTGGTCTTGTCGGCACCGTTGTAGCCACCGGCGGCGGGCTTCTCGGTGTACTTGGACGACTTGATGGTGAACGACTTGATGATCTGCCAGTTCTTCTGTCCGGTGCCGGCAACCACGGCAAACACCTCCAAGTCACCCTGGTCGGCGGCGGGCGCGGTCCACGTGTACTTGGAGCCAATGGTCTTGTCGGCGGGCGAGGCGTGGGTGATGACCGAGTCCTTGTCGGCGGTGACGGTGATGGCCGCGCACTTGTCGACGTTGGACTTGAAACCGGTCGGAATCTCGAAGGTACCCACACGCTTCTTAGGGTCTGACTTGGGCTGCACGTACAGGAGAAGACCCTTGAACGTCTTGGTGGCGGCGGTCGACGACGACACCGTGAACGACAGCTTCTGGCCGGGCGTGTACGTCTGGGACGACGGGGTCACGGCAAAGTTGCGGTCGCCCTGGGGAGCACCCATACCGGCGGTAATCTTGGCCTCGTTGACAACGCAAGCGGGCGCGCCAACGGGCGTAGCCTCCACAGTCGACGAAAGAGCGACCAGCGCGAGAATGGCAAGAACCTTGGAGGCAATCATTGTAAAGTAATGGAAGTTGTGTTTTTTGGTGGGATGAGCTCTGCTCAAACGATTTATAAGGATGGGGGAGGGATGTCCAGCAAAAGGGTCCGCCGTCTAACGTATGAAGAATAGGAGTGTCGGTAATGCGCGAGGTGAAAGGGAAGGGCGAGGGATTCTGGGCCGCCTTTGTACTTGGGATCCTGTGCATTGGGCTTGAGTTGGTGGCGCCAATGAATACCACACCACCAAACCATGAAGCAATGGTTTTTGAAATTTGGAATTTTTTTTTGACATAATTATGCTGTGCCACAACCGCGTCAGACCATGCACCATTAACTCGAAATCGTCGCCCTCAGGTCGGCGGTGTCCTCACACCTCGCGCGGCCGAGGACTGCTGTTTGTTTTTCCTGGCTGCGGGCGTGGATTGCGTCAACGCGAACTGCGACTACCCGCTCAACATCTGCTCACTCAGCTGCTGGCCATGTAACCGCGCCTGGACGGGTTCGTGTCCCACATCAAGCTGGTGGATCTCCGCCTCGATTCGCTTGTCCTGAACCTGGCAGAGATCGAGGAGGGCTGTGAATGGAGGACATGTCCTCGCAACCCCCGAGCCGGTCGGTCCGCGTCCTATTTTATCGCCAAGTTTTGGTCGATCATGCGACTGGACTGAGCTGCAGCACTTGGACACGTCGCGCTTCTTGACATCAAAAGGTCGTGGAGGCGTTCCCGCAGGCAGGCTGCGCTGCGCTGTGCGTTCTCGTGGCAGTCGGAACCGCTGGTATTAGACGAGGACCTTGTGGTCCGGTTCTCCGGCAGACGGTATAATAATCTTTTTTTAAATGCAACACGAATAACTGACCCACGTCAGCTCAAAGATGTACTCGTTCGGATCAACCAGATCATCTCCTTCGGGGCATCCCCTTCAACCAGGAGGAACGCTTACATCTCACCGCCATGCGCTGCTCCTCCGTCCGTGCATTTATTGCGGCCACCTATGGACGGAGTCCGCTCCGTGCTACCCTCCCTCTCCCCACAATAACCTGCCGAGCTGCAAGATCTGTAACAGCATCAAGGGATCCAAGAGCATTCGACAATTTGCTCTCCACGTGTGGTCGATTGCAGCGACGAATTGACGCCGACCTAGTACCGACCTCCCATCAAAGTCGGTTGGTGGGGATGGGCCTCGAGAGAGCCGGCTCGACCCAAAGACTGTGTCTGCCGAGGCTCTCGCTCAGGCAATATTGGCATCAAGGAGTCCGTGGATTGTCCAGCTGGGCATTGACCGCGTGGACTCGTGGTTGGACTACTTGCTGTTCAACTGCCGCGTGGTCCGTGTACAGTGCAACTACGCCAAGTCTGACATGCTACCCGTTCCCCTTCCTGCAGCACATCAACCGGATGGCTGCCCACTGGGATGAGTCGATGTGGGCGGGATTGTCGGCCGTCGTTGCGACCCTTGGGACTGGATGGCTGGAGCGACTGGAGCGGCTGGAGCAAGAGCAGAAGCTGGAGCAAAGGCGGCTGGCACAGAAGCGGGAGCTGGGAGCCCAAGGAGCAGTGATCCATCAAGTATATTTTTCTTCTTTCTTTTGGGAATTTTTCTGGGAACAATACAATAATTATGCTGAGCCATAACCACTCTGGATCCGCGTCAGGTGCAGCAGCGGCAGCACCACCCCCAAAACGCAGATTCAATGAGCACCATCCGGCCACGGCCCCCGCCGTCGTGCGATCTGACTTGGGACAGCGGCGGCTTCCCCGAGTGCACTCTCACAATGTGTATGAATGATCTCTCAAAAACAACAAAAAAATCAACTAAATGGAAAAAATACAGGATCCCACCCGAACCACACCGATCCTCCGTTTTGAGGCTGGGCACGGCCCCACAGCACCGCCAAGTGCATGTCCCGTATCGTCCGCTGTTCACTACTACGCACCCGCCCAACGTGGCGCTGGACATGACCCACGAGCGCGACACCGAGTACTCGCACCTGGGCGTGACGCGGCGGGCCGGGGTTCCTGGCCAGGAACGCATTTTGGAACCGAGTTTGGTGAATGGTCCCCGGGTACTTGGTCAGAGGCGGACGGATCTGATGCCGCCGACTCCTCCTCCTATGTTTCAACGGGAGCAGCAGGCTCAGAAACAACAAGGGCAGCAGCGAGGAGGAGGTCCGCGCTCGTTTTTCGATCTACTTGATCACCGGCAGCATGACAGTCGACCAAAAAGCAACGGCGCTCTTGGAAGTCACTTGCATCCAAGGTATGCCATTCCCGTATTTCCATTTGAGCCAACAACGAAAACGCTAATTAAAGATACAAAAGTGCATCTCCGTCTCTGTGGCTCAGCGGCGAGCTTCGGACACCGCTAGACAAGGAACTAGAGCTACGTCGTCCCACGGTGCACAAGCGCATGCCGATCGGGTCGCACAACGACAAGTCCAACAGCCACGACGTGATCCAGCCCCAACGAGGGTCCCCCGCTGAACTGTCCAACTCGGATCCCAGCCGGTACGCGACCACATTTGCGCGGGTCCATGGCGATCTGGGTGCGGGTCCGTTGGTGGCGAAAGCGGCTCAACTGGATCCTTAAGTCTTACGTGTGAGCAAATGAAGAAAGTGAATAAATATTTATATATTTGCCTCTAGCTTGGATCATGGAGCGGGCAAGGAGTGGACAAAATAAAAGTGGGATTTGGGTACGAAAAAATGGAAAAGAGACAGCTATCCAACAAAGTCCGCGTCGCCGTCCAGGTCATCAGCTTCCATCTCGTCGTCCGAGAACCCGCTGGTGATTCGCCGTTTACGCTTTCGCGAGCGGACATGTGCTCCGCCAGCACCACCACCCAAAGTCGAGGAAGTAGTGGGTTTTGCGCGGTGCACTGCAAAAGTCGGCACGTCGATGGAAATGGCTCGAGTTTCCATCGACGACGGCTTGCTAACAACGGTGCGCGATGAGGACGCGGCCGCCGGTCTGACATCAACATGGTTGTGAGACGAGCGGTCACCAGCGACTGGCGGGTCCGTCAGCTTGCGCTTCTTGCGGCCAGCAGAGCTCGACGAGGAAGTCGACACGGGCTTGGGCGGTCGCTGTTGCTGGAACAGCGGGTTCGGCACCGGAGGTTGGGACAGCACTATCCATTTGGAAAAAAAATGAGCATCACAAAAGAAACAAGAAGAAAAGGGGAGGGCACATACCGATCGTGTACGGATTGTGCGTGGTCGAGCTCTTGATTTGGCGGCGACGCAAGCAATCGAGCGAGCAGAACCAAAACGACTTGCCGGCCAATTTACCCTTGCCCGCGACCGTCAGCGCGGTCGCCGGAATGCAGTGCGGGTGGAAGCCCTTTTCGCACCCCGCGCAGGCGCGCACATGGGCCATCTTGCCGCTGCCATCGGGTGCCGGGACAGCCCTGGTTTGACATGGGAAGCAAACTAAATGAAGGAGGTGAGTGAAAGAAAAGTGA
>MU624841.1:0-20916 GCA_025349905.2 Blastocladiella britannica
TTTTTTTCTTTCTTGGCAATGGCCTGACGTGCGCTCACCTCGTGTCCTACAGAAGCTCGAGCGGCGCGCAGTCAACATCAGGGAGACCAGCATTTTACGATCTGTGCAGGAACTCAACGCGCTCAACTGGACACCAGCAAGCCTCTTGTTTTTGGACAAAGTCAGCTTTGACAATCGCGGCATGCTTCGCACGCGTGGGTATGGGCAAGTCGGAAAACCAGTCCGGGTGAAGGGGGGAGGTCTTTCGCTTGGGCCGCCGATCGCCGACCGAGGGGGCCCGGCGGGCGGTCCCGCGCTCTCGATTGATGAGACATGAAGAAGATTAAAATTAGACCGAAAAAAATTGGGGGTTGTGAATGCTATATTGGAGAGAAGGTCTGGCGAAAAGTCGAGGTGGAGAGTGGAGGCGAAACTCGGTGTTCATGATCATTTCAATTTGGCAATTCGTATAATAATTCAAATGTTTTTTTTATTATGAAATTTGTACGCGAGGAAAAGTGAAGCACACCAAATATAGAGAGGGGTAAACGAATCACTTGCCCATGACCAGCGCAAGCAGTGCCATGCGCACAAACAAGCCGTACCGCATCTGGCGGAAGTACGCGGACCGCGAGTCAAAGTCGACGTCGGGCGCAATCTCGTTGACGCGCGGCAGCGGGTGCATGACGATCATGTGCTCCTTGGCCTTGGCCATGACCTGGTTGGTGATGATGTACGCGTCCTTGACGTTCTCGTAGTCGGCGGCGGTTGCAAACCGTTCCTTTTGAATGCGCGTCACGTACAGCACGTCGGTAGTGGCGATAAAGTCCTCGAGCTTGGACGACTGGCGCTGGACCACCCCGCGCTCGTCCAAATGGTCGACCACGTCGGCCGGCATGCGCAGCGAGTCGGGCGAGCAGTAGTTGAGCTTGATGTCGTACATGGCCAGCAGCTTCACCAGCGAGTGCACGGTGCGGCCGTTCTTGAGGTCGCCCACCAGCGTGATGGTCAGCCCGTTGACCGACCCGAGCTCCTCGCGGATCGTAAACACGTCCAGGAACGCCTGCGTCGGGTGCTCTCCCACACCGTCGCCGGCATTGATGACGGGGATCTTGGCGACCTTCGCGGCGGTGGCCGCCGAGCCCTTCTCCGGGTGCCGCAGCACCAGGCAGTCCGAGTACGCGGCGAGCGTGCGCACCGTATCCGAGAACGACTCGCCCTTGGCAATCGACGACGTCAGCTGGTTGACCGACAACACGTTCCCGCCGAGCCGCTGCCACGCCGACTCGAACGAGCAGCAGGTGCGCGTCGACGGCTCGTAGAACGCCGAGCACATGACCTTGCCCTGCAGGACATTGACCGCCTGGCCGCGCTCCACCAGGTTGCGCATCTCCTGCGCCACGCCAAACAGGTGGTGCAGCTCGCTGCGGTTGAACTGGTTGACCGACAAGATGTGGTGGCGGTAGAAGGGGGACTTGGCGAGCGCCAGCGACGCGGGCGTGGGCGGCACCGCGGCCGATGACAGCGTGGTGCCAGCGGCCACAGCTGCCGCGGCGGCCGCGGCGGTGGTGGCGGGCGAAAAGAATGGCTGGTGGGCGGGGGATGACAGCGACAGGCGCGCGCGGCGGATCGACGCCATGTCCACGGGCTCCATCTCCTCGATGAGCATGTCCTTGGCCGACACGCCAGCGACGGCGGCCGAGAGAATACCGCCGGACGTGGTCTTGTGCCGCGGGGTGCGTAGGGCTCCCGCCGACGCCACCACGGGCGTGCTGGGCACCGCGTTGGTCGCCGACGCCACCGCGCCAATGTGCACAATCGACGGCACCGCGCCGGCCGTGAACTCGCCGTCCTGGAACAGTGGCGTGTCGCGCAGCATCACGCGGTTGACCACGGCCGCCGACGGGCGGGCCTCGACCTCGATTGACGCCTCGACCTGCACGTCAAAGATATGCTTAGGTGCGGTGAAAATCTTCTCGGTCAGATCGTCTTCGGACAGGTTCTGGGACCGCATCACCGACAGCAGCTGCGAGAGCGCCTCCTTTTCCTCGCCGACGCGCACGCCAAACGCATCAATCACGGGCAAGTACTTAAAGTACGGGCTGTCGGCGGTGGCCAACGCCAGCTGCGAAATGTGCACGTCGCAAGTGACGCGCACGCCACGGTCCTTGGCCATCGACACCAGCTCCACGTCCTCGGCCCGCAGCGACGTGGCGTGCACGGCCTTGGCGTGCATCGAGCACAGGAACAGCAGCGACGCGAGCGCGGCGCCGGTCGCCGACGTCACCAGCGGCTTGGACGCGGTGCTGATCTTGCGCGAGACCATGGGCAGGTCGTCCGTGACCTCGGCGCTGGTCACCACGGTGGCGTCCACGAGCCCGACAATGCCCGACGCAATGCACGTCTTGGCGTCGCGCTTGGGGTCCAGCACCACCCATCCGGGCAGGTGCAGCGTCTTGTACGACGTGTGCGCGTCGTACGTGGCCACGGCAAACTCGGCGGTCGGGTTGCGCGAAATCGCCTCCACAAACACCTTGGCGCACTTGATGTTGGTAATCAGCGGCACCGACTGGTCCACTGCGAGACGGCGCGAGCGGTACCCACGCGACATGTACGATGCGGGGCGGCGGTACTTGTTGCGCGACGGCAGGTTGATGTACAGGTCGATCTGCTTGTTGGACAGCGCGTACTCGAGCGAGTACTCGGGCTTGACCTCGCTATTGGCGTCGTCGTGCACGTCCAGGTACTGCACGGGAATGTCGTGCTCCGAGACGAAATCGGCGGTGCCCGCGGTCGCAAACAGCTTGTATCCGAGACGGTGGAGGCGCTCAATCGACGGCAAAAACTCCATCTTCTCCTTAAACGACCCGATCGACAGCAAAATGTTCTTGCGCGTGGGCATCTTGAACCCCGTGGCCAGCAGCGCCTTGAGGTACGCGTCGTACTTGTCCTTGCCAAAGCACGCCACCTCACCCGTGGACGCCATCTCGACGCCCAGCACCGGGTCGGCGCCCGTGAGCCGGCCAAACGAAAACTGCGGCACCTTGACCGCCACGTGCTCGGGCTCGGCTACGTCAATGGTCGGCAGCGGCATGTCGAGCATGGCCTTGATCGCGAGCTCAATCATGTCGACGCCCAGCACCTTGGACACGAACGGGAACGACCGCGACGCGCGCACGTTGCACTCAATCACCTTGATCTCGTTGTCCTTCGCAATGAACTGGATGTTGTAAGGGCCCGTGACGTTGAGCGCGTGGCCAATCTTGGCGGTCGCAACGCGGATCTTCTCCACCGTCTCGGGCGACAAGTCTTGGGGGGGCAACACCAGCGTGGCGTCGCCAGAGTGCACGCCGGCGTTCTCGACGTGCTCCGAAATCACCGAGTACACGACCTTGCCGTTGACGGCGACCGCGTCCATCTCAATCTCCTTGGCCTCCTCAATGAACTTGGAGATGACCACGGGGTACTCGCGCGAGACGGCCACCGCCTGCGACAAGTAGCTGGCCAGGTCGTCGGGGGAAAACACCACGTTCATGGCTGCGCCAGAGAGCACGTACGACGGGCGCACCAGCACCGGGAACCCGACCGCATCACAGAACCCTGCCGCCTCCTTGAGCGACGTGAGTTCCTTCCACTTGGGCTGGTCGACGCCAATCTTGTCGAGCATGCGGCTGAACTTGTAGCGGTTCTCGGCCGAGTCAATCATTTCGGGGCTGGTCCCCAAGATCTTGACGTTCTGGCGGAATAGCGGCAGCGCAATGTTGTTGGGCGTCTGCCCACCCATCGACAGCACCACGCCGGACGACTGCTCAATGTCGTAAATGTCGAGCACGCGCTCCATGGTGATGTTCTCAAAGTACAGGCGGTCGGCCTCGTCGTAGTCGGTGGAGACCGTCTCGGGGTTGTAGTTGATCATGACCGTCTTGAACCCGTTCTCGCGCAGCGTGCGGATGGCACGGACCGCGCACCAGTCAAACTCGACCGACGATCCAATGCGGTACACGCCGGACCCAATGACCGTGATGCCCTTGTCCTCGAATGTCACGTCGTGCTCGACCGCGTTGTACGTCATGTACAGGTAGTTGGTCATGGCCGGGAACTCGGCCGCGACCGTATCGATCTGCTTGACAAAGGGCGTGATGCCGCGGTCGATCCGGAGCTCGCGCACCGCCATCTCGGTGGTCTTGAGCGTGTGGGCCAGCTGGCGGTCTGAGAACCCAATCTGCTTACCCGCGCGCAGCATCTCGGTCGGGACCGTGTTGATCGAGTACGCGCGCATCTGCTTGTCGAGCTGGACAATGTTGTTGAGCTTGTGCAGGAACCACTTGTCGATCGACGTCAGCTCCCAAATGCGGTCCACGGTGTCGCCGCGGTGCAGCGCGTTCGCAATCGCAAACATGCGCAGGTCGGTCGGGTGCTGGAGCTCCTCCTCAATGTCCTCGACGTAGTCGTTCTCCGAGAAGCCGATAAACGAAAACTCGACGGCGCGGATCGCCTTCTGGATCGTCTCCTCGAACGTGCGGCCAATCGCCATGACCTCGCCGACCGACTTCATGGCCGAGCTGATCTTCTTGGACACGCGGTGGAACTTTTTCAGGTCCCAGCGGGGGATCTTGACGACCACGTCTATTTTTATTATTGATTTGATTAGTTTTTCGTTGTTTTTGATCGAAGAAATGAAAAATGAAAAAAAAAAACGTACAATCAAGCGACGGCTCAAAGCATGCGCACGTCACTTGGGTCACGGCGTTCTTGATCTCGTTGAGCGGAATGCCCAGGCCGAGCTTGGCGGCAACAAAGGCGAGCGGGTAGCCGGTGGCCTTGGACGCGAGCGCCGACGAGCGCGAGAGACGCGCGTTGACCTCAATGATGCAGTACTCCCGAGAGACCGGGTTGAGCGCGTACTGGATGTTGCACTCGCCGACCACGCCGAGGTGGCGAATCACGTTGGTGGCAGTGGTGCGGAGCATGTTGTAGTCCTCGTCGGTCAGCGTCTGCGACGGCGCAACCACGATCGAGTCGCCCGTGTGGATGCCGAGGGGGTCAAAGTTTTCCATGTTGCACACTAAATCATTTTTCAATAGTGTGAGCGTGAGCTATTTTCTCGCGGAATACCAAAAAAGCAAAGGAAAAACATACCAGTGATGCAGTTGTCGTTAATGTCACGAACAACCTCGTACTCGACCTCCTTCCAGCCCTTCATGGACCGTTCGACCAGCACCTGCGGCGACGATGCGAACGCGACCGCGCACAAGTCGAGCAGCTCCTCGTCGTTGTTGGCAAACCCGGACCCGAGACCACCGAGCGTGTAGGCGGCGCGGACAATGACCGGATACCCGATGCGCTTGGCGGCAGCGATGGCCTCATCGATGTTGACGGCCGAGTCCGACTCGGCGCACTTCTCGTCAATCTCCTTGAGCGCCTGAGCAAACAGCTCGCGGTCCTCGGTGATCTCGATGGTACTGATCTGGGTCCCGAGCACCTTGACGCCGAGCCCAGCAAACTCGTGCTTCATGGCCACGCCGCAGTTGAGCGCCGTCTGGCCACCGAACGTTACGTAAATGCCGTCGGGCTTCTCGTGCTCAATCACCTTGCGCACAAACTGTGGGGTCACGGGCAAAAAGTACACCTTGTCGGCGAGCCCCTGCGACGTCTGGATCGTGGCAATGTTGGGGTTGATCAGAATCGTGTAAATGCCCTCCTCCTTGAGCGCCTTGATCGCCTGCGAGCCAGAGTAGTCGAACTCGCCAGCCTGGCCAATCGAGAGGCCACCGGAGCCGAGCACAAGCACCTTGCGCACCGCCACGCGCGTGTTCATGCGCTTGGACGTGACCAGCTCCGACTCGGCCACGGCCGGCGGGGCAACGAGCTTGCCGCCAGCGTCCGAGCAGCGGGTCACGTTGGTGAGGAATCGGTCAAACAGGTACTCGGTATCGCGGGGCCCACTATATAAATTGTTGCAGTCAGTGTTTCTACTTTACAAAAAAAAACATGTAAAAAAAAAATAGTCGTACGCAGCGTGCTCGGGGTGGAACTGCACCGAAAAGAAGGGCAGCGTCTCGTGCGAGATGCCCTCGTTGGACCCGTCGTTGGCGTTGACAAACAGCTCCTTCCAGCCAGCAGGGAGCGTGTCGACAACGACCGCGTACCCGTGGTTCTGCGACGTGATGTGGCAGCGGCCCGTCTCGAGGTCCGTGCAGGGGATGTTGTGGCCTCGGTTACCGAACTTGAGCTTGGTGGTCTCTGCGCCGGCGGCCAGCGCCAGCAGCTGGTGACCCAGGCAAATCCCGAAAATGGGCTTGGTCTGGCGGTCAACCACCAGGGTGCGCAGGCGCGCAATGGTGGACTTGACCATGGTCGGGTCACCGGGCCCGTTGGAAATGAACAAGCCGTCGTAGTCCTGGTCCGCGACAAAGTCGTAGTCCCACGGCACCACCTTGGTCTCGACGCCGCGGCGGGCGAAGCAGCGGATCTGGTTGTACTTCATGCCGACGTCGACCGCGAGAATGCGCAGGGTCTTGCCGCCGCGCGTGCGCGACTTGAGCACCGTGGATCCGGGGGCTGGCGGGTACGTGGTCACCACCTTGGTGGACACGTCGGCAACCAGGTTGGACGAATTGGGGTCGACGAGCGGGAGGCGCTCAAAGTCGGCGTCCAGGGTAGCGGCTGGGTCGCCGCGACGGCCGCGCTCCGTGGTCGCAAACACCACTTTGCCGAGCAGCACGCCGTTGGTGCGGATCTTCTTGGTGATGGCGCGCGTGTCGATCCCGTAAATGGCGGGGACGTTGTTCTCGCGCAGCCAGGTGGCCAGCGACGACGCCGCGAGCCAGTGCGAGTATTCCTGCGAGTACTGGCCGACCACGAGCGCGGCAATGTGGATGTCCGGCGACTCGAGGTACAGCTTGAGGTTGCACAGCGCCGCGTCCACGGCGTTGCGGTCCGGGACTCCGTAGTTGCCAATCAGCGGGTACGTGAGCACCAGGATCTGGCCGCGGTACGAGGGGTCCGTGAGCGACTCGGTGTATCCGACCATGCCTTTTTACATTTCCATTGTTTGTTTTTAGTTTTTCTTGTTCATTTTTGTTCATTGTGTGCCGTGCGGCGCGTGCGATTGGATCGGATTTTGCCATCTAAAACGCGATCTCCTGAGAAAAAAAAAACATACCGGTCTGGAAGACACACTCACCAGCGACCGACTTTTGGGCGCCGAACGAGTAGCCCATGAACGCAGTGCCGTCGGCAAGCGCAAGGGTCGCCACCACGGGACCGCCGGGTTGAGCAATATCGGCGGCATTTGGAGAGCAAGCCGGGCTGACGGGCGGCCGGGGAGCAAGAGAGGCGGGCATGTTTTTTTGGGGTTGTTTTTGAAGATAGAAGGGGCGGGTCCGATCAATCGCGCGTGCAGCTGCGACGAGAGAGAATGGGTGAAGTTGGTGATGGGAGACTCTCACACACAAGGCAAGTGAGTGGTCTTGGGACTCGGGGAGGAACTGCGCAAAAGGTGAAATCTGCAGTTGGTTGGTTTTGGTTGGCTTTGGTGGGAGAAGGACCCAGGCAGCTAACTTATACAAGTATTATGAAGACACGAAAATTTATTTCTTTTTTTTCAAAAGCACAAGGGGGGTGTGCGTGTCCGGCCAAATGGTCCGGAGAAGAGCCTGCGGTTGGAGTTGGCGGCGAGGGGGGCCGCGGTGCTCTTTATAGTTTCCGACCTGTCCGCGCTGCATCGAGCGGAGCGCGTCGGAGAATTCCTTTTCTTCTTACTGAACGTGACCTGCTGCTGTCAATCATAAAATAGTACCCGCAATCGCCCGAGTTCTTTATTTTGGAAACCCGGCGCAGTCCGATAAGTCGTTTCATGGGCAATTGCCTAATCTCGAATTCTCCATTGGGAAATGTAAATGTAAATGTACATCCAAGGGTACGAAGGTTACGAGGACGGATGTCGAATGGATGAGGATCCACCATTGTATGAGTCAAACCAGGGATTCTGCTCTCTTTTTTCTTTTTATTGAACGTGGATGTGGATTTGGACTTGGCCTCAACTCCCACAGCTGACCGCCACCCTTCCTTTACGCCAACAACGAAAAAATTTAACACCGTGCATTCCTTGGTTCTGGTCTGGTCGAGCAAGTATATCTTCATAAAGGGAAAAGAGAAACAATAAAAAATGCCACACGGCCGTGGCCGCCACCCGTCAAGGCCTCGCCTGGACCACCGCACTCGCTGTCGCCGGCGCCTGGCTTCTACTTCTTTGACCACGAATCTGTCTCTGCGCCAACTCGGCACCGCCGTCGCCATGGTCCTGGTCGCTGTGCTAGTTATCCACGGCCCTGTGCCGGTGATTGCGCAATCCGTCGACCCACCACCATCGACCACCGTCTCTGCATCATCGACCACCATGCCATCGACCTCCGTGTCATCGTTGTCCTCGATATCATCGCCGTCCCCTTCATCCTCGCCGGAAATAACGACTACAGGGCCACAAATCCAGCAGCGACAGTGCCGAACGTCGCTCCGGTCGTCCATTTGCGCCTACGCCCGGCTGCCGTTGCCCGTGCCACCACCCATCTTGGGCGATGCCGATATGCTCAAGGCCATCACGCACATTGACACGCCCATCCCGGCCGACGTACTCCATCATGAGTACGACCATGGTCATGGACATAGATCTGGTCCGCCATCGTCATCATCTCCATCCCCACCCGAATCGACCCCCGATACGTTTCTGAAGCGGCGCGCGCCACTCGGCTCGCCCGACGATGGCGTGGACCGCAATGGAAGTCCCGGGAGCTCTCCGCAGCACGGAAACACCGTGTCTCCACCACCCACTACGCCCAACGGCACGCTTGATGGCAGTGGCGGCGGTGGTGGCGGTCTTTTTGGATTCCCCAACAACCGCGGATGGGGTACTCCCGGCCCTGACAACCGCGGGTTCCTAGTACGCGGCATGTTCGCTGCGGATGGGACCACTGCCGTCAACGAGACCACGATCGACGCGGCGGTCTCGGATATCCTGGGACGTATTCCGCGCGCGCTGATCTCGCGCGGCGTGCCCCTGTCGGGCATTGAGCAGAGCGCACTCGAGCTACGGTACGCGCACTCGCTCGCGTGTGCGTCGGTGGCGTTTGCCATCAACAACATGACCATGGTTGCCCGGACCGTCACTTCTGCGCCTTCGTCATCTTCGACCGCCTCGACCGTGATCGCCGCGAGCGTGGTGACCGACTCGGACGAAGCCTGTGGCCGCATTTCGCCCGATACGGCCCTGACGCTGTGCGCCGCATTTGCCGTCTCGTTCCACGATGCCGTCCTTGCCGCCTGCGACATGCGCCAGGGCCCCCCATCGCGGTTTTCGATCGCACAGGCCGTCCACGACGTGTTCCCCAACCTTTGCCCGCCGGAATTCATGCTTCACGAGCGGATCGTGATGACCATGAGCAACACGCTGACCGCCGTCACCACCGCCAGAATTGAACACGAACCGGTACCCGCCGCCCGATCCATGTTTGGCCGGTCGGGCCGCAAGCTCGATTTCAACAACATCTTGCGCGGGTTGATTCCCCAGATCATGACCACGGGGACCGTTGCCTCGTCCATCGTGACCACCGAGTGGGACGGGTGCGGGTTGTACGCGCCCTGGTACGGCGCACTGGTCTCGACGCTTGCTCCTCCCGTCAATAGTTCCTCCACCACCGACCTGACCCCGGACGCCCACGACGCGGCATTTGCTGGGGCCGATCTGGCAGGACTGTGCCGGTACGGCTGCCCGACGGCCGCGTGCGCTCCCTCGTTCCCATGGCTGCTGCTGATTGGCGGCATCTTGGCGGTGGTGGTGGTGGCGGTCGCGTGCATGCCGTGGAGCAACCGGTCCGACGGCATGCCTTTGCACGAGCGCATCGTGTTCCTGGTCATGTACTGGTGGCTGTGGCTCGAGGCGCGGTCTCGGCGCCGTCGTCGCCGTCGCCGCGAGCGCAACAATGATCGGGCGGAAGACGACGAGCTGGCGGCAGCGGCCTCGACCGCGGCTGCGGCGCCGGCGGCCGCCAAATCTTTTCGTCGCGACGGATCGGCCGGGTCCCGCCGAAAGGGCGAGCGCGAGCGCAAGTCGTCGTTGGCGTCGTCGACGGCTGGCACGTCGCCGGCGCCGCGCAACCGCACTCGCCGAACTCCGCCTTCACCAGGACATCCCCCAGCTGGCGGCACTGGTGATGGCTCCGAGCCTGGCCGACGTAAAAGGACCACATCCTTATCTTCATCGTCGCTCATGGCCGAGACCGCAGCCGCTCGATCTGGATCCTCGGCAACGCATCGGAGGGCTGGGTACGCGTCCGGGTCGCCCGCCGTGGACGCCGACATTATTGTGGCGCCGCATATCCCGTACCACGGCGGCAGTAATGGCGGTGAGAGCACGTATGTCGCGTCGCCGTACAGCGGTGACCTTGCGGCCAGTGAGTACGACGGCGTCGATCTGGGGGACCCGGGATCGATCGTGGCATGGGATGGGACTGGCGACTACCCCGAGTACGCGGTCTCGCTTGCGTCGACGGACGTGTACTCGTCGCAGCAGTCGACCGACGTGGTGGTTCCGTACGCATCGCATCAGCATCAATCTGTTTCTGCTGCTGGTGATGCAGAGACAGGTGCCATGCACGAGTACGCGTCGCTGTCGCCATCGGCCCAGTCGGCGTGGCCGCCATTCCCGATGCATGGCGACTACTCGCCTATCCTGCTGCCGTCCCCCATGACCCCATCGCCCATGACACCCTCTCCCATTGCTCCCCTGCCTGGCATTGGCCCCGACTTTGACGAGTATGACGGCCACGGGGGGTTGTATCCCTCCACCCACCATCCACACCGACACCATCTTACTGTGGCTGAGTCTATTCCTCCACACTCGGCTGCCGCACCACCAGTAGTGACACCAGCACCAGTAGAGCTACCGGCACCCACGCGTGCCCCGATGCGCCGCGGCTCGTCCTACTTTCTCCCTGTACAACAACAACAACCACCACCACCACCGACAAGTAACCATGGCATTGCAGCTCGTCGTCACGCTGCCCAGTTTGCCGCCGGTGGCGAACATAGCTACGGCGGCAGCAGCGGACTGTCGCTGACGGGCGAGACCGGGACCCCCGTGACCCCGGTCCTGGGCTCATCGGATGGTGCCGCGATCGTTGGGTCCGGGTTACCTGGTCTGGCGCTGCGCGCGGTCATGGACGTGTTTGGCGAGCCGCGGGTGGTGCTGCACCCGTACGCGGCCGCACAAGAGGACGAGCTGGTGCTGGACGTTGGCGACCTGATTCATGTCACCAAGGTCATGGATAATGGGTGGGCGGTGCGTTTTTTATTGATTTTTTGGCATCGTTGTGAAAAATGGTTCTGACATTATCTTCAATAGGAGGGCATCAATCTGACGCAGCTCAGCGAGGGCATGTTCCCGATGGTGTGCACGGCCACGCAATCCACAGTGCACTTGTGCTCGGTGCTTCTCGAGTCGTTCTCGGACCAAGCGATCCCACAAGCCCTTGCCGCGTCCCGCCAGGCTCCGTCGACTCCGGACGCCGCCATTGCTGCCGCCGGAGATGGAGGCGAGGTGACGAGCGCATCTGCCGCCAGTCCCGCCGATCTGTTCTGGGACGGCCCGGCCCTTACTGCCGCTACCGCTTCTGCACCAGCGCCCACGGACGGTGGAGGTGGCGGAGGAGACCCAAGCCCTCCGATCTCGCCGCTGCCCACGTCGCTGTACGCGGGGGACCAGTGGCCGATGCGGCGCGCGGCGCTGGACGGCGCGCGCCGGCAGTCGATGCCGCCTTCCCACCACCAACACCAGCAGCTACCCGCGGCAGCAGCAACGGCCCCGGTGACGCGCGAGTTCGTGGACCCGGCGCAGCAACTGGCGATGGCGCTCGAAGGGTGGCGGCGCGCCAGTGGCCGCACCACGCTCTCGCGCGGCAACAGCGCCGCGTCCGACTTGAACCATATGGCGCCCGAGGGCGGCGAGGCGGGGGAGGCGGCAGTCGCAACGCGGTACGAGTACATGGACCGCAACGACGGCATCGACGCGTACCGCCAGGGATTGCCGGCGGCGGCGGCCATGTTTTTTCCGTGGACGGTCGCAGTCGCCGTGGCGGCCGCCGAGGAGTGATTGAGAGATGATTTCCATAGAATTTCCCATCGTAAAAAAACCGCTTTTCACATCGCAGACAATAAATAACTTGAACATGACCAAGAACCGCACCCTGCTCCTGATGATCGTGGCCATCGCGTCGCTGGCCATGGTCGCAGTGGCCGACCCGGACCCGCACGCGTATGCGTTCCCGGACCCGATCGCCGCCGCGGATCCGGCGGTCCTGCCCATCAGTCGCGAAGCCTTATATGCTCTCGGCATTGACATCAACGGCGAGAGCGGCAATGGCAATGCCGCCGCCCACATTGCCGCGGCAGCAGACGATCCTGCACCCAACGACTCGGCCGAGGCCACGGGCCTTCCCGTTGACAGTGAAGTCTCACCGACCACTACCAATACCAGTACGACCGTGGATCCGACACCGACAGCGCTGCCGACATTTGCCGACGATGCGCGTGCTTGCTCGGCCGACGAGATCGGCGACCCGTACGCGGGATCGTTCGACTTGGTCGCGGCGCTGTGGAGCCGGCCGCGGCTCCCCGCTGCAGCAGCTGCTGCCGCCGCCGGTGGGACGGGAGGCGCAACGCTTGCGGCAGGGATCAAGGCCAAGGTGGAGCGCGCGATCGCGGCATTCGAGGCGGTGCAGAACCCGGGCTTGCTGCAGCCGGACACGTGCGTTAACCTCGGCGACGGGCGCGGGTACACGGCCGGCATTGGAGGTATTTATTTGTTTACATTTGATCCCATGCTGGATCGGTGCTGACAGCCCAAAGTGGAATAGCCTTCACGACCATGGACGGCGACGCTCTGGCGGTGATGACGCGGCTGCGCTCCACGTACAAGCGCTCCGACCTTGCCGCGTACGAGTCGCCGCTGGCCTCACTGGCCGCCGCACAGTCGGGGGACGTGACGGGGATTCCCAAGTTCTGCTGCGCGTGGAAGCAGGTGGCGGCCAGCGCATCCGCGGGTCCGTTGCTGGCAGCCGCTCAGCGGGATATCTCGGACCTGGCGGCGTACGTTCCCGCCATGGCCATTGCCGATGCGATCGGTGCCACGGCCGCGGGGAACGCGCTGGTCCGCGCGCACTTGTACGATGCGGTGGGCGTACATGGGCTGGATGACAGTGCGTCCCGTCTCCTTGTTACATTTTGACACTTTGGTTTAACGTGAGGAATAACAGGCCCCGACTCGGTGTACTCGATCCTTGCTCGCGCCCGCACAACCCTCGGCCTAGACCCCAAGACCGCCGTGTGGCCCGCGACCGTGACTCCGGCCGCATTTCACTCGGCGTTTGCGTCGGCGAGGCAGTTCTCGCTGCAGTTCCCGTACGACCAGAACCCGAACCGCGACGGCGTGCAGGCGGCAGCATTCGGTCCGTCGGATCCGACGGGGAACCCCGTGATTGCCAACACGGGGGCTACGCGCGTTGACTGCTTTGTCGCATGGGCGACGGCGGGCAACTGGGATCTCAATGGACCGCTGTCGTGCGTCACGGCCGAGTACAACTTTGTTGTGAGCGCCTGATCAGGTTTTTTTTTTTCAATTCCCATCATGCACTTTTCCCACAATATATTTTCGACAAAAAATTTGATTGGGAAAATACCTGGGCATTTCGATCCAGGCAATCCAAATAAAACAAAAGAAATATTTGTAAGGCCAGATCCCCTTCCATCTACACTCTCCTCCCAAAATAAAATCTAAACATAATCAACATATACACCTTCCCATCTTCCTCGCACCCTTGAATTGGATTAGACTAGACTTTTTTTGCGTATACCCTGAAAAAAGTTGATATATCCTCGTTGATCCATCGTTTTTTTTCTTCCAGTCCGCACACCAAAACGATCCAACATGGCGCCTATTCCTGATCCGTCCACTCCGTCGTCCGACGGTGTCGTATCCCCCATGAATATGGTGACTACCAGTCCAGGCTACGGCATTGAAATGACGGCCGACATGCTGATCGCCATTTCTTACTTTGCTATTCCATGGTACGTCGTGTTCATTTTTAACATGTCGCAATATGCGATCGGTCAGTATTTCACGATTAACTGACTTGTGTGCCTTTGAAATGGATTAAACAGCGTGCTGCTCTACTTTGCACACCTTTTCCAGCTGAAAAAGATCAGGATGCAGTACCGCCTCGTGGTGCTCATGTTCCTCGGATTCATTGTCCTCTGGTACGTTAATTTACTGAAAGTGTGGGAGCGAACAAAATTTATGATCCTCACTCCTTTCAAATGATTTACGTAGCGGAGTCACACACTTGCTGCACGCGTGGCTCCCGGACGAACATGGGATTGCGATCGTGTTTCGTGGATTGACGTACGTCTCAGATCCTTCCATCATACCCGTTGACCAAGAACCTCAAACAAAAACCTATATTGCAGTGCCCTGGTATCGGTGATGACCGCGATCGTGATCTTCCGTCTAGTCCCCACGTTGCTGCAACTCCCGACCCGCCTGTACTCGTTGGAAGAAGAGCTCGGGGTCCGGATTGCCAGGGAACGCGAACTGAAACTGGAGAACTCGAACCTCAACAAGCTGCGCAACATCACGCATGCGGTGCGCCGCCCATTAACGGTGCTTGGGATCTGCGACGTGGCCGCAGCCGAACTGTCGTCCAACTTCGAGCTCGACGCGTGCTACATCATATCGGTGGACTTCAAGAACCCGAGCGAGGCGGCGTGCTTGGCATCGGCGTGCTCGAAACCGCACTTCAATAAGGCGGTCGGAACGAAACTGAACTTGACGGCATTGCTGGGAGCGTCGGGCGGGATGTTTGAATCTCAGGCGGTGGCCGTGATGGACCCGGCGGCGGCTGTGGCGGCGGCGGCAAATGCTGCTGCAGCTGCTTCAACTGGTGCAGCAGCAAAAACAGCAGTAACAGCGTTGGCAGCGGCAGCGACGCTCAGTGGTCAGCCCAGCGGCGACGATGTAGCTGATGTCAACGACGACGGCGAATGCGTTCCCCTAGTGACCCCACCGCCAGCGTCGACATCCAACATATACACAGCGACCCACCCTCCCTCAGTGACGGAAACCGAGGTGTGTGTCCGTGTCCCCGGGTACGTCCTGTCGGGCGTCCTGGGCCACGCGGTCAAGCCCAACATTGTCGGCACGTTGACGCAAGTGTACGATGGGTCGGCGCACATGACGAGCGAGAGCTCGTCGCGGATCGACGGCAACCGGGTGCTGGTGCTGATGATGCACCGGCGGACCGCGCTCAAGGACCATGGCGCGGTGATTGCCGATGCAGTCGGGCAGGTGGAGCTGGCGCTGGCGCAGTCGGTGCAGATCGAGCGCGATGCCGCGCACCGCGCGCAGGTGAGCGTTCTGGAGCGCGAGAAGCGCGAGGCCGAGGCGCTGAATGGCATGAAGACGGTGTTTCTGGCTACGATCTCGCATGAGCTGCGGACGCCCATGAATGCCATCAGTACGGTTTCCCTGTATTACTTGAGACTGCATGATAACTGACACACACATCATATATTAGTCGGATTCATTGATTTGCTCCTCACCCAGTTCGAGCTCACGGAAGACATGCGTGAGATTCTCGAAATCGTGTCCCTGTCGTCCAACACGCTGTTGACGCTGGTGAACGACATTCTGGATCTGTCCAAGCTCGAGTTCCACGGCAACACGTTCGACATGGAGGAAGGACCGATCTCGATTGTGGACAAGGTGGAGCAGTCGATCGAGCTCGTGTACCCGGGTGCCGACAAGAAGGGCATTTTGGTGACGGGAATCCTCGACAACGACATTGACAAGGTTCTGGGGGACAAGTTGCGTGTGCGGCAGATCCTGGTCAACGTTGTGTCCAATGCCATTAAGTTCACCACCGCCGGGTCCGTCACCATCACCGCCACCAACAACGAGCCCGCGAGCTACTTTGTCGATGCCGAGGGCGGGCGACACCGCAAGCAACGTATTCTCGATTTCTACCACCCGACCGAGCTGGCAAAGACCGGGCGGCGGTACACGCGCGTGTTTTTCCAGGTCCGCGATACGGGGATTGGAATCGCGCAGGACAAGATCCACTTGTTGTTTGAAAAGTTCCAGCAAGTGGACTCGACGATCGCGCGCCGGTTCCAGGGGACCGGGTTGGGTCTGGCCATCACGTCGCGGCTGGTGGAGCTGCACCATGGCCGCATCATTGTGGACTCGGTGCCCGGGGTCGGGTCCGTGTTCACCGTCATGCTGTGTTTCCCCGTGATGGACGAACCGGGACCTTTGGCGGTGATGATGTCGCCGTCCACGTCGATGCCGCCCAAATCTGCCAACGGATCGGCCGACAAGCATGAGCATGGGCACGGTCCGCTTCCGGTCTCGCAGTCGCTGGCGTCCGAGGACGGCGGCGGCGGTGGCGCCAGGTCGTCGTCGTCAGGGGTGGATGTGCCCCTGGCCGGCACCCGCGTCGGTCTGTTTGTGCCGCTGGAACCGGTGCGCACATCCATTTCCACCATCTTGCGCCGCAACGGGTGCGTGTCGGTGATCCTGGACGACTTCCCACTGGCCGTTCCCGGGTCCGGGTCACTGGGTGCTCCTGGTTCCGGACGAACATTGGCCAACTTTGGGTTCCCGACCATGGACGTGCTGATGATTGACGAACTCATGACGCGGCGGTTCTCGCCCGTGGAACTGGCGCGTCTTTCGGGTGTCTCGCGCCTGATTCCGGTGATTTGCATTACTCGGTCCAAGATGTCCATGGCCAACCAGCGCACCGCCACGACCGCAGGCATGTCAGAACTCAACGCGTCGCTGCACTTTTCGCTGTCGATGCCCATCAAGAAGCGGCACTTGGAGGAGACGCTCAGAAACGCGCTGTACCAGTTCAAGAACGGATTGCTTTCCAAAATGGCCACTCCCGCGGTGTCGACCATGGCGCTTGTGACGAACGTCGTTGCATCCACGGCAGCCCTTGTTTCGCCACCAACTGGCGGTGCTTCGGAACGATCCAATGCTCCCAAGTCCGCCGCATCGCCGTCGTTTACCATCATCTCTTCAACGTCACCGCCTTCAGGTGTAGCGACCACGACGGATGCAGCTCCAGTTACAATGGCTCCCACGACCAAACCTGCTGCCACCAAGTTGTCACCCGGAGGCAACCCGCCCCCAGTCGCCAGCAAACTGCACGTGCTAGTGACGGACGACAATGGCATCAACCAAATGGTGGCGGTGCGGACGCTCAAGTCGATGGGGATCGAGAACGTGCATACGGCCAACAACGGCGCCGAGGCGGTGGCATTTGTCGAGACCAACCCGGACGTGGCCATTTGCTTCATGGACGTGAGTATGCCGATCATGGACGGGCTGGATGGTATGGTATTATTATTTGGATCTTGAGGTAAATACTGACTCTCGTGGAGTAAAAATAACTAGCAACACGCGCGATCCTGACCCGAGCACAGCAGCGCGGGAGCAAACACCAGGACGGACGTCCCTTTATTTGCGCCATGACCGCTTCGGCACTGCCCGAGGAACGCAACACGTGTTTGGCGGCCGGGATGCACGACTTTGTGGCCAAGCCAGCGCGTCGGCAGGATTTGGTAGCTCTCATCCAGCGCTACGAGCAGTGGCGGACTGGTCAGGGACAGTAAGTCTCGGTTTTTTTTTTGCCAAGAAGCCGTGGGGCAGCAGCCGCTATGGCCTGACCTGGCATGGCATGGCGTTTGTTTCGGCCAATTTTGTTTTCTTTTTCTCGTGAACGAATGGATTTCTACGCACACGCCATTTGGTATTTTTCCCATGGGGGATCCGCAGTTGTTGTTTTGATAGTACCAACATCAGTGGTGGTTTGGGTGGCAGTTAATTGGTGCCACTCCAACAAGCCCACAGTTTTTCTTATTCTCTCTTTCAGTTCATGAACCAACGCCAATTTTCGACGCCGAACTTGGCCAAACGAAAATTTTCGGTACAAGATGGCCGGACAAGTCCCTCCCCAACCTCTCTTGAAAAAAATAACAGCAAAGACTGGACTATTTGACGCTGGCCGTTTTAACACACATACAACTCATACATCATAATTGCCATTAAGCTTGACGCCTTGGCCAATTTCCTACCCACGCACCTGTACCCCTTAATTCAAGCTAGACGCTCGCACCTTCTCTAAAAAAAAATGAAGTTCACCCACACTCTCTTCCTTGCCGCCGTTGTTGCCGCCGCTCTCCCGGCCTCGCTCGCCCAGGACGCTGGCTACGGATACGGAGCTCCGGATACCGCTGCCGCGACCACCACGGACGCTGCCTCTTCCGCGGCGCCCGCTGCAACGGGTGGCGACTATGGATACGGCAAGGCGGCCGAGGCGCCCACGTCGGCCGGATACGATGCGGCCGCGCCGACGTCGGCCGGTGCGTACGACGCAGCTGCCCCGACCGCAGCCGCAGCGGCCGCCGAGGCCCCGGCTGGCCCGTCGTCCGACTACTCGAATGTGCCCGCCGGCAACCCTGCCGATTTCGAGTGCATGGAGGACGAGAAGCCCGCGGGCGAGAAGGGCGGCGTTTCGGGCGGCACCTGCGGCCCGGCGATGACCGTGACGTCGACGGTGGTGGCCACGTCCACCGTGGTCAAGTCGACGACGTGCACGCTGACGACCACCAAGGTGGTGCCGACGGTGACCACGGTGATGCACACCATGACCGAGAAGGTGACCAAGACCGAGACCAAGGTGGAGACCAAGATGGAGACCGTCATGCACACGGTCACCGCCACCCAGACGGTGCAGGCCAGCTGCCCGACCGGCGGGACCGCCAACGAGTCCACCAAGCCCATTGTCACCTCGGAGTGCGAGGAGTGGGAGACCCCGGTGACCTCGTCCGAGAAGCCGGCCGAGACCACGCCGTGCACGACCGAGACGCCCAAGCCGGTGGAGACCACGCCCTGTGCGACCTCGTCCGAGAAGCCGGCCGAGACCAAGCCGGCGTCAGGTGGGTACTCGTACGGCTCGAGCCCGCCGGCAGCGTCGGGTGGGTACAACGCGGCGCCCCCCGGCAACGCTGGCACCGTGGTGGTTGTTGGCGAGGGCAACTACTGATTACATTCATTAACTTTTTTTCCAAAAATACACTGTTCATTTTTCTTATGGCTCGATAAAGAGGCGGTGGACCAGAAAATCCAAGCTAATTGGACTGAAAGAATGTGGTCTATTCGAGGTGTGAGATGGAATTGGAGGTCGGGCCAAGAATGCAGCTGTCGGATCCGCAGATTTGCGATTTCACTTGGTTGAAGCAGGTCGAGGCACAAAAGCAGTTGGCGGATATGCTGACGCAGCTCGTTCGCGCGGGTGGATGGGTTTGTTGTGCCGTCGAGCGACTCACCCGCAATCGAGTCAGATTGATCCTTGCTTTGGCGCTTCACAAAAAAGCGGGCGGCGCTCCAACAACAGCCAGTTAGCGTCACAAAAAAACAAAACAAAAAAACAGTCAAAATACTTGAATGCCCCCCTCTTCATCCCCGCCCTCCTCTTCGCTCCCCATCGCGCTTTTCCCTTTGGACCTTCTTGCGCTCGACCCGGTCGCCAACGCTCTGGACTGCACTCCCACCTTGCTGCTGTCCCCCGCTGCCGCTGACCGTTATTCTTTTTCATCCTCTCTTACCAGTATCGGCGTCGTTGCCGGAGTGAACGACCCCCCTGCGCTTGCCCCGACCCCACCGCCGCCGCCCTAGCATTCATTTATTGAATTCTTCTACCACCCGTCTCTCCCCGACCTTTTTATTATCATCATCCCCTTACCCCACCACCTCTGTGAAAATGGCGTCGTTTACCGATTTCGACTTTGATTCCTTCGACCTGTCGGCGTTCACCACCACCCCGACCGCCACTCCCTTGACCACCTCCTCGTCGGCGATGCCGATGGCCGGCGCGGTGACGGATCTGCCCGACTTCCTGGCCAACTGGTCGCTGGACCTGATGATGACTGGACCGGGTGGCGTCTTTGGCGGCGGTCCCGGCAAGGACGCGGACGACGGCGGCCTGTTTGCGGCGGCGCTCAACGGCAATGACCTCGGGTTTGGGTTTGGCGCCGGTGACATGATGGCGCTGCCGTCGTACGCTCCTCTGTCGGCCGCGCCCACTCCGGCGTTGACGGCGACGGTCGCGCCCGTGGTTAACCCGGCGATGCTGAGCGTCGTGGTTGCCGATGACGAGGTGCCCGACCTCTTGGAGCCCGCGGTGCCCGAGGTGGTGGCGACGGTTCCTCGAGAGGCTGCTGCTGCGCCTGCGCCCGTTGTCCAGGCGCCCGTCGCGCCGGCCCCGACCAAGAAGACGGCCCCGATGATTGCGTCCACGTCGCGCAAGGCCGGAACCAAGTGCCGGTCGATGCCGGCGACGCTGACGTACCCGTCGAACCTGATTGCGATTGATGCGCCGATCCTGCCGCGCCGTGGCGGGCCCGTGGACGCGCGGCCGTTGGCGCTGCCCGCTAGCCTGGCCAAGGCGATGGTGACGTCGGTGACCCCGGCCCTTCCGACCAGTGGCGCCAAGAAGCGGTCGGCCGCCGACGCCGGTGCGGCCTCGGATGACGAGGTGGACGACGACGATCCGGCGCTGGTGGGTCTGGGCCCGCGCGAGGCCAAGCGGATGCGCAACACTCTTTCGGCGCGCAAGTCGCGCGCGCGCAAGGCCGCCAAGCTCGATTTCCTCGAGGGCAAGGTCAACGAGCTCGAGTCCGAGAACTCGGCGCTGCACGCGCGCGTGTCGGACTTGCAGCAGCAGCTGTTGCAGTTCCAGCAGCTGCAGCTGGCGCGCGTGGCCGGGGCCGCGGCCGCGGGGGGGAACGCTTACTTGTAAAAGTGTAAGGCGCTTTTTT
>MU624842.1:0-20892 GCA_025349905.2 Blastocladiella britannica
TTTTTCCTCGGGAACGGGACCCACCCGGTGCATTTTGTGTATTCCTTGCCGACGTTGAGGGCTACAGGGTATTTGAAGGTGCTGTCGCGCGTATTCCCGGCATTGACAGAGCCTGCAACGACCGCAATTAGCGGGTTGGAGGCCCGGTCACCTCTCCTTAAGTGGCAGCTCAGAAACCATGCCAACAAAGCCATGCGCGAAGGGTTTTCGGTGGCGCAAATGATTTTCAAGGGCGTGGGACAGTCTCTGGAACCCGAGCTGGTGTTTCGCGCGGTCCTGGCGGCGCTCTTGCTTGCCCAACACAATTGGCATCCTGGCCACGTTCTGGCACGCGTCACGGCGATTCGCCTCGACTTTGGGATCGAGTTGACACCAGAGCAAGGCCTGGCGGCGTTGCGCACAATGCTCGTCCGGTACGCTGGTGACGATGCGGTTGTGGCCGATGCGCTCGTGGACGGATTCGCGCAGATCCCGCCGCTGGCGGCTCGGAATGCCTTGCTACTGTTTCCGCGTGCGTGCAAGTTCCCGCTCGAAAAGAGTGTAGACCTCGCGCCGCTCGTTGCTGCGTTTTCCATCGACCCGCCCGAGTTTTCGACGCTCCTGGAGCACGAGCTGGACTTTCTTTGGACCAAAAGCGACAGCCCTGCATTGTCCTCCATTCATGGCAACTCCCCGTTGAACCCTCCTTACGAATACACTTGCAACCCAGCAATGACTGTACTGAACTGTCGAGCTTGTCGGGACGCCCTGGGCGAGCGCATGACCGAAGAAGATGTACCGTCGCGCGAGTGGGGACTCGTCGTCCATGTGCCCGCGGTCCTCGCGCTCGGATAGTTTTGTCCATTACGTGTTCTTGTGTAATACAATTCCAATGTGTTTGTTACACCCTTTCGAACCGGCCCATCGTCATCTCGTGATAGTCTTTGATCTCAAGTTCACCAGTAAGGTCTCAGGCGCTCTTTGGTTCATTGTCTTTGATATCTCTTTGAAATTCGACTCACCAACAGACTCATGTTTCCGCTGCAGTCCGCCTCCTCTCAGTCCCTGGCGAACCCACAGTCCGCCGCCGACCGCACCCACGTATCGCCGTCGGTCGTGTCAGTGACGCCAACACCCTCTCGGAGTTCGTCTCGATCGCGGCGCGTTCGGTCCCACCCGCCGTCCGGCGCATCAGCAGCGGCGCTCTTGACTCCAGTATCGGCTGGATCTAAGCGGTCGTTCACCAGCATTTCCGCCAACCGTGGCCATGCATCTCTTTCCCAATCCCCACCCCGCCCGATCCAACTGCCAATCCAAAGACCAAAAACGGCATCCGCGGCAGTCGCCACCGGCAGTCGCGGCGCAACAACAAAAACAACTGCCACTACCACTACCACTGGCGCTCATGCGCAACGCCGCCCCGCCACCTCTGCCTCCACCCGGCCGGGAACTGCGTCTCTCTCTGCCCGGTCCCGCGCAGGTCTCCCCTCCGATCTGCAATATGTCGTGGGGCTCTGCACGGCCGCATCGGTCGAGCACAACAGCGGCGGCGGCGGTGGCGCCAGTCACTCCATCAGGGATGCGAGTGCGGTCGGAATGTGTATTCTCGAGCTCACCAACATGAAGTGTGCGTTGTCGCAGTTTACCGACTCGCCTAGCTTTGTGCGGACGTTGCAGCGGTTGCTGATCCACCCTCCCTCCAAGGTATCACTCAATTTTTCTCTACTAAACTTACCTAACAAATTATGATTTGCCCCAGCTCATCGTGCCCTTGACCATGTACCACCCGAGGAAATCCGAGGCGGCCATGATCCTGGACGCCAATCTGACGGCCGAGACGAGCTTGTACCCGGTAAAGCGGGCACTCTTTTCAGCGGCAGCCGGGCTCGCGGCCGTCCAATCTGCATCCATCGCCGAGCGAACCCTGTCGCTCGAGGCGTCGCTCTCGACGCGGCCGCTCGCGCTCGCGGCATTTGCAGCCGTCGTCAAGTTCATGGAGACAAAGTTGGATTTGTCGCTCACACCTGGATCGGCTCATATTGCCGTCGAGTCGGCGCTTGGCGCCATGCTGTACGTACATTGCTTATTCTTTATCAACTGTTGCTCATATCATTGATTGTTGTAGGATCGATGTGGAGAGCGCGAAACAACTGGAGCTCGTTCAGAGCCAGAACGGCCCGCACGGCACAACTCTTTTCAGCATTGTCAACAAATGCAATACGGTATTGTCGTCCCTCTTTGTTACTGGGATGTTATTACTTACATTGGTTATGTTTAAAGTAGAAAATGGGACAACAACTGTTGCGGGCCGCCATCTTGCAGCCGCCGTGCGATATTCAAGTCATTGAGCTTCGTCAAGCAGCCGTCAATGGTGCCTTCACTAACAATTGCCAAGTGCATTTGATTGACTGACGAATTGTTGATTAGAGCTGACGGCTTCCAACGATGTAATGGAAACGATCGCGGCCGCTCTCAAGTCCTTTCCGGATGTCGGCCGCCTCGTGTCGGCACTGGTCAGGGAACCCAGCAAAATGACTCCCAAGTCGAGCGAACTCAAGCTCCAACTGGTGCTGGACATTCGGCGCCTCCTGTCCATGGTTCCGGACCTCCAGGCGTCGCTGGCTCCCTGTAACTCGCAACTACTGCGTGGCGCCGCTGATATTTTGGCCGATCTTGCCCTTAATTCCTTATCGGCAAAGCTCCATGAAACACTAGACGAGCACCTCGACTCGATGCCCAACACCCCGTCGGGTACTGTGCAGCGGCGGGCATTTGCGGTGCGCAGCGGCATCCACGGCATGCTCGATGTTGCCCGGCGGACGTACCAGGAGACCGAGGGCGATATATATCAGCTCATCAATGATTACTCGAGTATGTCCTCCTTCTCCTCTTGTCTATTGGTCAAGCTTACAGTCATGAATATGTTGACAGGCCAATTCGACTTTGCCATCAAGCCGATCCAAACTTCCACCGAAATGATCACGCTCGAGTCGCGGCTGGATCCTGGGATGGAACTGCCGGACGTGTTTGTGAACCGCGTCGTGCGCCATAACAAGGTCCGCTTTACGACGCTGGAGATCATGAAGCTGAACCAGCGCTTGAAGGAATCACAGGCCGAAATCTACCTCATGAGTGACCTGTACGATCTCAATTTGCGATTTGAAAGCTTGACCGGCTCAATCCTTTTTGATGGCATTGATCCCAGGATCATCCAAACGTTGATGCAGGACCTTCGGAGCAACAATGGCACGTTTTACCGGGTGGCAGAGGCGGTAGCGCTGGTGGACATGCTGGTGGCCATGGCCAAGGTCACGTTTGCCAAAAGTTACACCATGCCTCGCATTTGCGGAGAGCTGATGGCGGTGACGGCGGCTCGCCATCCGCTCTTGGAGTCGGTCCAGGAGCGCCAGATCCCCGTGCCGGGAATACCCGCGGCCTTGTTCCACCCCAACGACATTTACGCCGATTTCGGATGCAATGTGCAGATCGTGACTGGCGCCAACATGGCTGGTATGTCATTTTTCGAA
This sequence comes from Blastocladiella britannica, assembly GCA_025349905.2. NCBI lineage: Eukaryota > Fungi > Blastocladiomycota > Blastocladiomycetes > Blastocladiales > Blastocladiaceae > Blastocladiella > Blastocladiella britannica. The sequence continues at coordinate 3,507 of MU624842.1, forward strand.
TCTATCATCGTTGCTTGAAAGTCGACCCACGTTACACAGGGAAAACAACGTACTTGAAGCAAACTGCACTATTGACCATCTTGGCTCATATCGGGTGCGGAGTGCCGGCCGAGAGCGCGCTGATCCGCCTCACGGATCGGATTGCAACGCGGTTCAACTTTGTACGCTACTCTGAATTTCATTTCATAATGCGAGTCATTCACGAACGACATATCAACAGAATGATTCGCTCGCGACCAATGCCTCGTCGTTTACAGTGGAAATGCGCGACATGGCGGTGATTTTGGCCGAGCTCGAGGATGCACGCGATCCGACCGCCACAAACACCACGTCGCACTCGGCCCTGATCCTCGTCGACGAGTTGGGACGAGGCACGTCACCGACAGAAGCCGTCAGCATCTCGTATGCAGTGGTAGAGGCACTGGCGGCGTCGCGGGCGTTTGTATGGTTCGCGACCCACTTGCACGATCTGTCGCGGCTCTGCCACGGGATTCCGAACGTGATCTCCTTGCATTTCGACCACCAGCAGCATAAGCAGCAGCAGCAACAGGCCGGAGTGAGGGTACACGCTCTCGCGTTCTCGCACGCGCTCGTGGACGGGCCTATGGACGCAGCTGATATGACTGGGTACGGCATTGCGCTCGCGGCGACCTTGGATTTTCCGCCCGGGGTCCTGGATCGGGCGACACAAGTCGCACAGCAGGTGGTTTCGAGATTTCCCTTGTCCGCCAATGCCGTCGAGTCGTCGGCATCCGACCCGAGCGTCCGACGCGCAGTGCACGAAACAGCGCGCCGGATCATGGCCATTGCCGTCAACCCGCGCCTGGCGCCGGTCGAGAAGATGGAGCAGTGGCGCGCATTGCAGGTCGAGCTGCGGCCATATTTTGACGACCAGTCGGCTGAAATGGACGACGATGACGATAGTGCGCTTGAGGGGTCGATTGTGTCGTCTTCGACGCCTACGTCGTACACGATCCCATTGACGCCGCCACGACCGCTGGAACTGCAGCAGCAACTGCAGCAGCAACTGCTGTTGTCGGTGGCCGAGCAGTCCGAGATCGAGAACCTGGTATACTCGGGGCTGTTTGACGACGATGACGATGATGATGAAAACGACAAAATTAGCGTGGATGGTGGTGGAAACGCGCTCTACCATCGCCTGACTGAGCGCATTGCCCAGTACAACCCGCAAACCCGGACGCTGCGGTACATGTCAGCGTCTTCGGTGACGTCGGCGATTACTTCGACCTCGGCTCGGGCATTGGAACGGTAGGTGTATCGATATATTGCCGGGGCGGAGGGTAAAAAAAAATTTATTACGAATATATTCATTGTCACTGTCCGCCGCCCGTCGACGGCGAGGACGTCCCTGCTGCAGTAGTCGTTGGTACTGCTGCCGCCGCCGCCGACAAATGCGGTTGAAGTGGCGGTGGACCGCCAAACCCGTGCCCCAGCGTCGCCAGCAACATCTCCGTCGACATCCCGCCCCCACCCCCACCGTTACCTGCAGCAGAATCGCCACCAATAGATCCACTCAGCGTTGTGGATGCGGTAATCGGCGTCGCAGCAGCAGCAGAGCCGGTGCCACCCGTCAACGACGACAGAAACGGGGACATGTCAAGCTCAACCGCCGCCGCCGCCGCCGCGCCTGTTGCTGCCACTACCGCGGCCACCGACCCGGGAGGTGGGGGCAGAGCGATCGATGTCGGAGGCAGGCCGTGGATCCCGAGGTCGGCTGCAAGCGCGTGGGCGGCGGCGGCTCTGGGGCTGGGTCGTCTGCTTGTTGCTGCTGCCAGAGCCTGGGCGCTGGGAGTGGCCGCGGTGGAGGCAGCGGCGGTGGTGGTCGGGGGTGGACCCGACATGAATGGGCCTGTCGAATGTTGTTGCAGCTGGTGCTGCGGTTGGGGTGGTGGGGGAAGTGCGCCGGCGGCAGGAAGACCCGATTGCACGTTGGAAATGCGCTGCTCGACCACGTGGAACACGTACTCGTCGACAAACAGCTTCAGGATATGGAACGAGCCGAACATGGACATGGACCGTAAGGTCAGGTCGCGCATGCACAGCGACCCGTAGAAATTCCACTTCATGATGAACTGGCGCGCTTGTTGGATGTACCGGACTGTATCGAGTTTCTATATTATATTGCATAAGTATACACAAGGGAAAATAAACAAGAGTAAAGGAAATTGGCATACCTCATCCAAGAACCGCACAATCACCGAATCTAGCCACACGGTCCACTGCTCGAGCCGCGACGATGCCGTGAGCAAGTTCTTGATTTCGACCTCGGCGATCTGCGTCACGTCCGCGCGCCGGCACTCGGTGACCCACCCGACCTGTTCCTTGATCCCTTCAAAGTCCAGCTTCGACCACTCGGTGAACATCGAGTGCATGACTTCAGCCGACTCGAGCACCTGTGCCGCGGCCTGCGCCAGGAAATTCAGCGACGTGTGCCGCTTCAGCTGCTGCGCAAACCCTTTGGCCACTTCAACCTTGCGCGCCACCAGCATCGGAAAGTACCCGTCCATGGCGCCCAGGATCCACGTTTCGAGTTGCCGGGCGAAATGCCGCAGCGCTTGCGTGACCGGTAACGGCAATGTGTGCAGCGGGTTGGGGAGGAGCACGTTGGTGATCGAGTCGTACAGCGACGAGTCGCACCGCCACATCAGGTCGGTCACTTCCGGAGTAGACACCAGACGCCGCGAGTCGTCAGGTAACGCGGTCCAGAACCCACGCAATAGCATTTCCACCTGCGCAAACTGCATCAGCTGCACCGTGTCCAAGATCGACTGGCAGTGCGCCTGGTACGCGTTGAGCAAGTGCTGCACCATTTCGCGCGACGAGTCGGCGGGGACCACCGAGTCGGTCACGGTCGGGAAGTTGAGGAGCGGGACCGACGTGATGTGCCCGGCGTCGCCGAGGAGCGGGTTGAGGGCCAGGTTGACACTTAAATTTTTTTTGCATTGAGTACTTGATCAGCACATACAAGAAAAAGAGTATAGGTACCCAGAAACAAGCAACGCAGCAAACGGGTTCTGCATCTGCAACGTCGACTCGGCCTCGTACTGCGCGCCCTTGACCCTCACCCCACAGTAATGGTATTTGGACGCGCCCCTGTTCCCGAGCCGTCGCGTCTTCACATCGGGCCACAAGATCCGCATAAACTTCCCAAACGACGCGGTATTCAGCGGCATTACCGCGTGCGTCTCGCAGTACTTCTTGTAGTGGTCAAACATGTCCTGGCGCGGGATGTTGTAATTGTCGGCCCGCTCGTAGTGCATGTGCAGCCAGTACACGCCAAACACGCACCGAGCACGCTCGCCCGCGCTGCCTGAATGCGCTTCACGCATCTCGCGCGCTAATTGCTCGGTCGGCGCGGGGGTGCCAAGAACGTACTCGCGCACCTCGGCCGCAAACTCGTCCTTGATGTCTGCAGCGGTGGCGGCGGCAGCCGTTGTGGACGCTGGCTCTTCGGTCGTCGTGGGTGCTGGATCTGTGCCAGTCGCTGGTGGATCGGCGGTCGGAGCCGACAAGAACGGCGACCCTGAGTCGGCACTCATGGTCGTGGTGGTCGCCTCCAGGGAGGGCGGCGGTGGCAGCGAGAACAGCGCGTGGCCCTGCTCATTGAGGTTACTATTATCGGAGACTGCCCCTGCCACATTCGTTGATTCGGTGGTCGGCATGGTGACGGGTGGGGCAAGAGGCTGGGATGTCGGCGTGGCGGTGGCAAACAGCACGTCAAGCACTGACTGCTGAGCGGGTGCGGGGACCGGGGCGGCTGTCACGTCGGTGCTCGTCTCCATATTCCAGTTTATAAAGTCGCGTGACGAGAGAATAATATTTCAAAGAGAGGTTCCGATTCCCACCCCACTCTTTTCCCATCACGAAGCAGGATCAACCCATAAAAAATGGCCGACCTCGAATCTATTGCCGCCGGCCTGTCCGCGATCGAACGCACGCCCGACGGCCTGCACTACGCGTTCGTGCGACTCGAGGCCGCCGGCAAAAACCTCGGATCCGCCGACGCCCTGGCCGATTTCCCGCACCTGCGGTTCATGGATATTTCCGCCAACCCGGCCATTACGTCGCTGGCAAAGGGACTGGCCCCACAACTGTACTTGCTATCGCTGACTGCAACAGGAAATGGGTTGACGGCAGTGGAGGACTCGGTGTTTGCGAGTAAAAAGTACCTCGGGCATTTGGATCTGAGCGAGAACATGATTGGTAACTGTCAGACTACCGCGTGGCCGCACTTGCAGCGGTTGATTTTGAACAGTTCGTTGAGTTATGTTATGATTGTTGTATATGGCATTTCACCAATTTTACTTTTTTCAGAAAATGCACTCGAGGAACTGGTCATCTCGCATGCACCGGAGCTGCTGACACTCGAGGCGCGCGCAAACAAACTGTCGTTGGTGAGACTTGCAAACCCGATGCAGCGACTGCAAAAACTATACTTGGTATGATCCAATCGTCTGCCTTCGCATTTTCGCTCCTTATCCATTTGTTGTGTAAATACAGGCAGCAAACCAGATCATCGACGTGTCGTTCGTGATGGGCGGAAAGTCCGCGCTCGAGTCGATCCATTTGCGCGACAATATCATTGGATCTCTACTCCCATTTGCCAACTGCGGATTGGATAAACTGAGTTACTTGAATCTTCGGTACTACTCCCATTTGTTGTCCGGATCCATATATATTAACATCCCGCAAAAAAAAAAATAGAAACAACAAAATTGATAGCTTTGACGAAATCGACCACTTGGGCGGCCTCAAGTCCCTAGCCCGCCTTAACTTGCAACGTACGGATCTTCTTCCCATCTACCTTTAAATCTGATCAACAAACAATCAATCAATGGATAGAAAACCCCATCTGCGAACAAGAAAACTACCGGCTCAACATCGTGTACCGCCTGGCGCACTTGAAGGTGCTGGACAAGGAACCGATTGCGGCCGACGAGCGCGAGGAGGGCGAGCAAGTACGCGTGCAGAACGAGCGGATCCGCGAGGAACAGCGGCAGCGGATGGAGGCCGAGTCGGCGAGCGCACCGCCGCCATTGTCCGGAGGCGACGGCGGTGGTGGCGGTGCAAATGCTGGACCGGGCGGAGAGGATGGGGGTGGTGGGGACGAGGAGGCCGGGGATGCCGAGGATGCTTAGACTTGAAATCCACTTTTTTTTTGATCTTGACCCTCTTTTGATCCGACAATAGGAAAAACAAAATGCCATTCCATGATGTGGATTTAAGAAAAACTTACTCGTGCACGGGGTAGTTGACCACGGCCTCGGACGCTCCGTCCACGGCAAACAGCAGCTGCGTGGTGAGCTCGCCGAAATCGCCGTTCCACGCATTGAACCGCGCGTTTCCGCCGATCTGCAACATATCCTTCGCATCAGCAGAGTGCGGGTGCGGGTTCTTCGAGCCCGTCATCACCTCCAACACGCTCGACGTCACCGACGCGACCATCTCCTGCTCCGACAGACCGGCCAAACGGCGGATCCATCCGGCCTCGAACCGCAAGTTGCGCACCGACGCCAGTTCCTCCGGGTGCGCCGACAAAGCGAACGGCACCTTGTACTTTTTCAGCAGCGCGGCCACGTGCTGTGCGCCGCGGTACGCGTGCGGCGGTGACAGGCACCGGCGCGACGACCATTTCTGCGGAATGCACCGCGCCGGGTTGAGCAGCACGCTCACGGTGCCGTTGAAGGCTGCCAGATCATCAATCACCAGGTGCGCTTCGGCCGCGCCCGCCAGTACCCACCGTTGCTGGTTTTTCGGGTCCACCGCGCGCTTGAGACGCAGGACGGGCGAAATCGAGTTGGCCGACTCGGTCTGAATCACGAGCGGAATGTAGCCCGCGCGGACGTGGTTGACGACCGCAATATCGTCGGCCGACGGCGGCCCAGCAACGCCCTTGGCGGTGAAGTCTGGCGACGGAAGTGGGGCCGTGAGCCAGCTGCGCAGCGCCGCCACCTGGCCCGCAACGCTGCCCTTGATCGACCCGTCGCGCTTGGCGTCCTCGCCGATGCCCGTGTGCACCGCGGCAATCTCGCTCAAAATCAACGGTGTCGAGTGGTTGGTCGCAAACAGGGCCGACACCGACACTCCCACGGCATCGCCCGTGGTCTGGATGGCCGAAATACCCAACCCAACGCCCTGGTTGGCGGACGCCCGCTCCATGCGCCCGCCGGCCTGGATCCCGTCGCGCGCGTACACCAGCGGGAAGGGCGAGTCGGCCTTGGCGACGCCCGCGTGCGTCACGGGCTCCTGCGCAATCTCTTCCAGGCCCAGCACTGTGTGCGCGGCCACGAGCGGCGGAGTGATGGTGCCGCCCTGCAGGTCGAGCGTCTGAACTGCGGCCACCGCGGACAGCGTGGTGGAATCGCACGAGTCGCCAATGCACGCGATCTTGCCGTTGGACAGACGCAGCTGCGTCGGGCCAGTGATGGTCTCCTTGCCCGTGACGATCTTGCCAATGTTGGTGATCACAATATCGCCACCACTGTTGGCAGCGACAATGGCCTGGCGCGCGGGCACCGGGGTATTGGGCTCGGGCTTGAGATCGGTCGCCTCCTTGACGGTCTTTTCGAATGCCACGGCCCCATCAACAATCACGGTATCCGGAAGCGATCCGACCGTGAACGGGTTCGTGGGCCACAGGACCAAGTCCGCGTCTTTACCGACCTCGACCGACCCAACGCGGTGGTCCAGGCCCAGCAACTTGGCGGGGGACGACGTCAAGGCGCGGAGCACTGACTGTTCCGGAAGGCCGTACTGGATCGCGCGGGCCGACTCGTGCACCAAGTACTGCGAGTGCAGGACCGGGTGGTCCGACTTGAACGCAAACGGCACGCCGGCCTTTTCCAGGATCTGCGCCGCGTACACGCTGGCCTCGTACGCCTCGCGCTTGTATCCCCAGTGGTCCGAGAAGATGGCCGCGCCGATCGGCGGACGACCTTCGGCGTTCCACCGCTGCAACGACGGCACAAGCTGGTGGATCGACAGCGCGTGGTGGAAGGCCGCAATCGACACGTTGTACTCGCGGGCAATGCGCATCTGGGTCTCGATATCGTGCACCTCATAACAGTGCCAGTTGAGCCTTTTATGTTTTTTTTTTTTTTTTTTTTGGGTGTTAGCTATTATCAAGGTGAAAATTGGAAGGAAAAGAACGCACTTGACCTGGCCACGCAGCAGCGCGACAACCTGCTCCAGATGCAGATCCTGGGGGAACCGGCCCTTGGGGTGCAAGTACCCGGCGGCCGCGTGCTTCTTCTTGTGCGACGTGGTATCAACAGCAGCATGCAAGCCCAGAGCGGGAACGATCCGGCACCACTCGTCCTGGGCGTCACGCAAGGCCGCGGCCTTGGCGTAGTTCTCGCGCAACAAGAACGCGTTGCCCATGCGCGTGAACGGGAACTGACCGCCGGCGCCGTAGACGCGCTTCGGGTTCTCGCCGCATGCCTGCTTGGCCCAGCGCCAGTACGGGCCGCCCGTCGAGTACACGGCGTCGGGGTCCGTCCGCGAAATGTTGGCGTTGACCAGCATGTCCTCGGCCGAGTTGGTGGCTTTTTGCGGGGTCTTGACTGCGAATGCCTTTGATTTTCCACTTTATTTAGATTCTTTATTGGATAAATGTAAAAGCAAAGAAAACGAGGTACCTCGCCACCCTGCAAGTTGGCCGAGCCGGGAAGAACCAAGATCGTCGTGATCCCGCCCGACAGAATCAGCGGCAGCGCCGTGTCGTGCGGGTGGAAACTGTCGAACGACTGCATGTGCGGCAAGTTGGGGTTCCCGAAATCGTTGGTGTCGCTCGTGCCTTGGAGACTCGGGAACGAGTCGGTGCCGGCGTGCGAGTGCTATAATTTTATACCCATGATCAGTCCGGTTGGTCTCAAAAAATGTGAAAGATCATGCATACCATGTCCACGATCCCAGGCGTGAGAATCCGGCCCTTGGCATCAATTTCCTTGAGCTCGCCCGCGGCCGGGTGGTCGGGGGGCACCTCCAGGTCTTTACCGACCGCGTGAATCAGCCCATTGACCAGCAACACGTCCGTGTCCTCGTGCACGCCGCCCAGACCATCCCAGACGGTCGCATGGCGTACCACGATTGCCTGCCCGTTGCTAGCGTCGCGGTTGTTGGTGCGCTTGGCCCGGGACGCAAACTTGGCGTCGGTTGGGGGGACACGGGACGCGCACTGCGCGACACCGTACGCGAGCTCCGACTCGGACAGGAGCGCCGCTTGAGTGCCTGAGAGCGCGGCCGTCAGCGTCTCTTTGGCATCACGGCCGCTGTTGCCACCGCTAAACAGATCGCCGAGGCCGGGGAACCCGTGGTCCGATGAGGTGGCAGACGCCATGGAAGCTTGATCGGTGGAAGAGGTGCGGACACGGGCCATGCCGGCGATCGTGGTCACCAGCAGCGCCGACGTCACGGCCGTGGCCACCAGGGCCGACAGGACCGCCACCCGACGTGTCGACTTGCGCGACTTGGCGAACCGGCGGCCGGAAAAGAGAGCGGCCGACTCGGAGTCGTCGCTCTCGGACGACCCAGTGCGAACTATCATGGTATCTTGTGAGCAATACGAATGAATGAAATGAATGGGTTAAGGGTTGAGGACGACGTACCACCGGAGGCCTTGGGCGGCGATCCGCCGCGGCGCTTGATCGGGGCAGAGCCCGGGTAGTCCATTGAGCGTGGTGTTGAGAGGTTAGCTTAACTATGGAGCTTGTGGGGTCAAGCTTGGTCGCTACTACAATTGAGCAGTTGGAAAGAGAGGGGAGCGAGCACAGACTTTATACGCTCGGCACCTTGTCATGACGGTGGGTGGATCGGCTAATACCTTTAAAAAGGCATATAGTCAGGTGGGGCACGATGGCCGGTGCTTTTCCCGGTGCGATTTATTGCATGTTATTACTGAGATTTTCCCACTCAAAATTTGATGAATTCTTGCTCTTTCCAGGAATTTTTCACTCAAAAGAAGAAAAGAAGAAGAAAAAAATCAAAAGAATGAAGCGCTCGTTCCCCGCCCCCTCGTCGCCGGGCGATCTTCCTACCGGGCACGCAACCAAGCGGCTGCGTGGACCCGCCGGCGCCTACCCGCAGTACCACCACCCCCAGCAGCAGCAGCAGCACCAATACCAGTATCAGGCTCACCAGCAATATCAACAACCGCAGCAGTACCAGCAGTACCCGCAGTACCCGCTGGCACACCAAGCGCACACCCACCACCAACAGCAGCAGCAACAGCAACAACAACAGTACGGCCAGTACGCGTCCTATGCCGCCTACCCGCACTACCAGGCGGCGCACGCGGGCTACGCGCCGTCTGCCCAACCACCGACAGCTACTGCTGTTGCTGCTGTGACTGCCAGTCATTACCAACCGCAGCACCAACAACAGCAGCATGCGTACGCGTACGGTGCGATCGGAGCAGCCGGCGCTGGTGTGTCGTCGGCAGCGGCGACAACAGGCACAGGGGCGAGCGGCGGGTATCACCACCCCCAACACCAGTCCCACCAGCAGCAGCACGAGTACTCGGCCAGTGGGTACGCTTCTTCGTCGACGTACTCTGGCGCCGCCGCACCCGCAGCAGCGACAACGTCATCGGCCATGATGCCATCAAGTGGACCGTTGCAGCAACGTACGCTCTGGCTCGGAAACGTGCCGCCGACCGTAGGCCTCGACATGGTCCTGGACCAGGTGCACGGCGGCGCGCTCGAGGTCGCGCGGCTCTTGCCGTCCAAGTCGTGCTGCTTCTTAACGTTCCTCAGCGGCACCGACGCCGCCGCGTTCGTGGCCGCGCACACCGCCCACCGCCACGGCGGCCACGGCGACAGCGACGGCCACGGCGGGGGTCGCCCGCTGATGATCAACGGGGTCGAAATCGTGGTCCGGTGGGGCAAGTCCGACCCGGTCCCCATCCCTCCACACCTGGCCATGGCGCTGAGTGCAGGCGCGTCACGCAACGTGTACTTGGCCGGAGTACCGCTAGGAACTTCGCCTCAGGACTTGGCGGCCGATTTGGGCCAGTATGGCGACATTGAGCACGTGCGCATCATGCCCCCGCGCGAGGGCCATAACGGCGCCATTGCGTTCGTGCATTTCACGTCGATTCATGCTGCGATTCTGTGCGTGCAGAACTTGGCGGCCGCTAACCAGCGGTATGCCGGACGCCGCATTTCGTACGGCAAGGACCGGTGCGCTGGGTACCCGCCGCAGCACCACCACCAGCACCAGCAGTCGTCGTTGTCGAGTCGCGATGGCGGCGGCCGAGGAGGTGGGGCTGTTGGGTCCGGTCATCGCCATTACCAGCCACAGCAGCAACAACAGCAGCAGCAGTACCAGCACTACCAGGGCGCTGCGTATGGGGCTGCGCCTACTTCCTCGTCCACCACTGCTGCTGCTGCTGCCACGGGAAGTGCCGCCGCTTCCTCGGCCAGCGCCAGCGGTTCCGCGACGGCGCCAGCAATCGCATCCGCTGCTGCTGCGGATATTAACTCATACGCTGACTCGTATACTCCCCACACCGCCACCACCACCGCGCCACCTCGCCGCCGATCGGACGCGCCCACCAACAACAACAACCAAGGCCACGGCCATGGCCACGACTTTGCGATCGTCGCAGACCCGACCTTTGCCATTTCCAACAACTTGACCTACTGGAGCCCCGAGACCAGTGCGCGGCTGAACCCCGACAACAACCGCACTGTGTACATTGGCGGTCTTGTTCCCGAAGCGATCCCCGAGGACGTGTGCAACGTGGTCCGGGCCGGGCTTGTGGAGCGCATTCAGTGGATGTTGCCGGCCAAACAGTGCTGCTTTGTGACGTTTGTGGACGCCCGCGCGGCCACGCTGTTTTTCCGGATCGCCATGGACCATGGGGTGCTCATTTCGGGGAAAAAGGTCAAGGTCGACTGGGGTCGGATGGCCAAACCGATGCGGGCCAGTGTCGCGGCCGCGGTCGAGAACGCGAACGCGTCACGGTGCGTGTACGTTGGTGGCGCGGCGATGTTGATTGCGGCTGCACGCGGGAGTATTCCCAGCGCTGAGCTAATGTTGGATTCGGGTCCCACTGCTGCTGCGACTACTACCACCTTCGCGGATGCTGCTGCGGACATGGCGACCAGGAGTGGTGATGGCCAAGATTCTCAAACACTACCCGATGCTGCCGAGCACCCGTGCGAGTCCCCAACCGCCGCCGACGCGTCGCCGTCGTCATCCATGCCAGCCGCTGCTGCCACCGAGAGCGCCACCACCACCAATGGCTCTCAGCAACAGCAGCAACACCGGTCCCGCGCCGCGTCCGTCGGCCACCGCATCACCCGCCTAGTCGCCGACCAGCTGTACCCTGATTTCGCGGTCTTTGGCAACATCGAGAGCATCTCGGTGCTGCACGAGAAGGGCATTGCGTTCATTCACTACATGGACATGCGCGGGGCCATGCGCGCGGTCGAGGAGGCTACCCCGGCACTGCACGCAAAGTACGGCAACGCGTCGGCCGACGTGCCCATGTCCATGATCCGCGTCAACTACGGCCGCGACCGGTGCGCGGACCCGGTGCGGTTGACGCCCGGGAAACCGATCGGGGGCAATATTCCGCGTAAGGAGACTGGTACTTTTTCATTTTTTTATGGTTGTTTTGGATTTGGACTGATTTTGATGATTTATAGGATCATACCGCCCGCTCATTGGCCACATTAGTCCCGCCATGTCTCGCCAGGAACCTACGCGACACGCGGCGGCGGCAGCAGCAGCAGCACCGGAGCACCCGCCATCGGGCGACGCGGCGGACGATGTTTCGACTTTGCCGCAAACACTGGAAGAGAGCGACATGGACTTTACCGAGGTGCAGCCACTGGCCGACCCCATGGACGCGTATCATGCGGGTGACGATCACGGCGACGAAACGCCGGCGGCCGCAGTGACAACGACAGGTCCGCCGTCGGTGGTGATTGGGTTACCGAAACGGCCCGAGGTGATCAAGAAGGGCGGGGCTCTTGCCACCACTGTGTCGGTACCTGTGACGGAAAACGTGACGACGGAGATTGAAGCGGACGGTGCAGCAGCAGCGACGTGGGACGAGGATCCGGCTGCGGGCGTGCGCGAGGACGCCATGGACGAGGATGGCGCGGTGGTCTGAAGTCTTTTTTCCCCCCTTTACTTTTTTTTTTGGCCGTTTTCTTTCGAAACAGTTTTTTTCCTTTTACATTTTTGCCGCTCCACTTTTGCTTGCCCTTTGGCGGATCGCGTGTACATTACCCAACCAAACAAAATACATAGAAAAGCTTAGCTCCACGTTTCTTCCTGAAACCGTCGCTCCCGCCTCATCTGCTCCACGTACGCAATAGCCTGCTCGCGCGTCCACTTGGCGCCCGTCTGCACAATCGTGGTGAGCGTGTCCCTGATGTCCGCCGGCATTTGCTTTGAGCTCCCGCTCAAATACACCCAAGCGCCACGATGCACGACCAGATCAAACACCATTGGCGAGTCCTGCAGTATCAAGTGCTGCACGTACACTTTGGCCGGTTGGTCGCGCGAGTACGCGGTGCGGACCGTCAACTGCGATGCGGCTGCTTCTGGGTCCTTTCGATCAGAATGGCGTCGCATCACTGTCCACAAGTCGTCGGCAGTCTGCGACCGGCACCCAAAGTACAAGAACGTGGCGGGAGTTGATGACGCGCCATGGGTACCCAGCCGAGCATCGATCAGCGACATCATCGGCGCCACGCCGGTACCCGGCCCGACCAAAATCACGGGCGTCGCCGGGTCGGGCGGAAGCACGAATGTGCCGCGGTGGATGCGGACCGGAAGAGCCGTGCCGACGGGCAAGTCGCGGAGCCACGCAGTGGCAATACCCATCCGTGGCGCCGCCAGCCACGACGTCGAGTAGTCCACCATTGCGACCGCCAAATCAATTGTCGGAGGATCAGCCGATGGAGCACTGGCAATGCTGTACTGCCGTGGGGCCATATGTGGGAACAAGTCCATGGCGTAGTTGACCGGCACGCCGGAGACACTGAAAAAGTCGCGCACCACTTCCACGCAGTGTCGCCGTGGGCGCACGCAGTACGCGATCAAGTCGTCTTGGCCCGCGGCCGAATCAAACTCGACCAGCTTCTCGTGCTGCTGCGGGTCGGCGGCGAAATGACTCAGCAGGCGGAACAGGTACCTCCTTGGGGGCGAAAAGGGGGACAGGAACCGGGCCAGCAACTGTCGCAATGTCGTGGTGCGGCCCAGAAGCGCTGCAGGGACCGCATAGTCTGGGTCGTTGGACTCGACGCGCACGGGCACGTCGGCGTGTGCGGTCCAGCCCATGACATCCAGCGCCTCGGTGATGCGGTCGGGTGGGGTTTCGGGCATCACCATCGCCACGTCTCCTGGCTGGTACGTGGTGCCGGCGGGGAGCGTGATGGAAATGTGGCGAACGTCCTGGAAATGGTCGGTCGCCGTCAGACGATCGTTGCGCGACAGCGTGCCCATCACTGCGTCGTCGCCGAGCCACCGGTGCGGGTCCGCTTCAAGATGGGGTTCATCAGAGGCCGGAACCAGGCGGTACCGCGGCGGAAGAAGCGTTTCCTCAGGCACAATCGTGAATCCGGGCGGTAACGGGAACTGTTGCATCAGGATCTGCCACAGGCCATTGAGCCAGGGGTCGAGGGTGCCGTCGATTCTTTTATGATTTTTTTTTCAAAGTTAACGAGCTGCAGTGGAATGACAAATCAAAAAGTACCCGAGATAATGCTGGTCGTCGGCCTCGCCCTTGGCAAAGATGGACGACGCGCCCAGTTGCTGCAGCCGCTTGTACAGCTTCTTTCCTGGGTGATTGAACCTTTTGCCAATTTGGTCAGTATGGTTGGCAGCAATTAGATAATGGAAAAACAACGCACTTGTCGTACGACGAGTCCCCCAGTGCAAATACGGTAAACTGCAGGTTGGCCAGGACCGTGCTCGAGTGGGCCTTGAGCAGCAAGAACCGCCAGAAGCTCTGTTTTTTTCCACCACCCTTTGTCAGTTTTGTCGTTTGCAAAAGACGGCAATAATGCATACTTTCATATTATCAGGCTCCTCGCCCTGGCCCATGGTCGAGCACACAAATATGGCAGTGCCCGCAGTCAACAGTTTTCTCTGTATACCTGAAAGATGTCAATGCCAGTCGATCGGTAGCCAATGGAAACAAAGTAGACGATGCAAACCCGGTCATAGTCGTCCATGGCGGCAATGTCCACGGAAAAGTGCCGCCGCTTGGCATCTCGCGCAATGCGCTCGGCCACGTCCTGGGCAGTGCCGGTCTGCGACCCGTACAGGATCGTCAGGCGGCGTGCGTTTGTCGTTATTGTCGTCATATTTATGGTACCTCTATTCGAAAGGGATATAAAAAAATTGAATAAAAATGAGCGCGTTCCCTCCGTCCGTCGACCCGCGACACGCGGCCATGCTGGTCCGGGGTAACGTCCGTTCTCATTTCAAAACAGAAGTGTGAGGACTCACTGAGACTAAAGCCAACATTGACTCGTGCGAGGAGGCACTGCTGCGATCGCCCAACGACTTGGCGTACGAGCTCCGCGCTCTCCCGCAGGAAGTGGCACGGCTGCGGTACCTTCTGGCCGCCCACCTTGCCCGGCCCGTTTCGGGCGGCGATTTCACCTTTGCCGATCCGTTCTCGGCCGCCAGTGCCGTGCCCGCATCAGTGTTATTGACGCGGCAAACACGGCTATCGACGGGTGATGCGGCGATCGATGCGCTCCTGGGCGGTGGACTGGTAGTTCCCGGCGTGACCGAAATCGCTGGCCCGGCGGCCGCAGGCAAGACGCAGCTGTGTCTGCAAGTGCTGGCGGCGGTGGCAGCGCGTGGAGTCCCCGGACGCGCAGTGTACATTCCAACGGAAGCGGCGCTCGCGTCGTCGCGACTGCCCGAGATTGCCTCCGCCCGCGGATGGCCCGACCCGCTGCCGTACATTAGCACTGCCGACCAGCTCATGGACGCCGAAGTCACGCGCCACGTCCTGCAGTACCAGCTCCCCGTCCAGCTAGCACGTGGTTTGCAACTGCAGCTCCAACATGACAAGACCAACAACAGCAAGGACGGACTGACCCCCGGCGTGGTGGTCCTGGACTCGATCACCCCGCTGTTCCGTGGCGCCGACGAGTTTGGGTCCGGCCGGGCCAAAGCCGCGGCCATGGGCGACCTGGCACGCGTCCTGCACAAGCTGTCGGCAGCGTTCCATGTGGCGGTGGTGGTGGTCAACCAGGCCGCAGTGGACGTGGCGTGCTCGCGGCCCCGTGAAGCTCTGGCGTCCATCCCTACCCCATTGCTCCCGTCCGAGAATGCCGATGACCGCAGGGTATCGGCACTCAACATGCAACCGTGGCGCGCTGACCGCGAGCGCGACCGGGCCGCCCGTGGGGACCCTGCACCCGACATTCCGGCGCTCGGGCTCGAGTGGGCACGGGCAGTCCGGCATCGCGTGTTTCTCGAGCGCCGGCAGGGAGGGAATGTGCGTGTGATGCGGGTTCTGCCGACCGTTCCCTCATCGCCATCGTCGGTGCTGAGGTACGCGATCCGAGCCGGCGGCCTGGTTCCCGACGACGTGGATGAATAACATTGTTCGCGTTCCGATCAGCTGATCGCCTGGTACTTTTTTTTGTTTGCAAAGTATTGAGTGAGTAGCCCCACTCCAGCCACAATAGCAAAAAAGGGCGTCAACACGGTCTCTCAAGTACACGTAGTCATATTTTGGCGAACCTTGTCCGTCCCTCGTCCCTCGGTCTCCGGTCCCTTGTGCTCTTTGCTCTTTGCTCTCTCATATTCAGCTTTTTCTTTTTTTTTCGCGGCAGCTCGTGTGGAGCCATTTTTTCGATTTTTTTTGTTTGCAACCTAGTTTTTCCACGTTTTTGTCCACCCAATAACGACACCACCACCACTGCGTTCGCACACTCGCTCTTATATACGCTACGCCCGACCCTTGTTGTTGTTGTTGAGTTCAACCAAAAGAAGAGTAGTATATCGCGCCATCTCTTGACTCCCTTGCTCCATCGCATCGCAGCGGATCGTCCCGGGACAACAAAAAAAAGTCCGTTCTTCAATCAATTTCGTCAATTCGTTGCAAAAATACTCAATAGCATTCCACAGTAGTCATCATTCAAGAACCCGGCTCACTCCCGCCCGCAGTCCCTCGTTCGTTCTTGAGTTCTTGCAAGTTCCTGTGTTCACAGCCAAAGCAAAAAAATGCCCCAACGCAAATCCGATTCTACCGCCCCAAGCTCTGTTGAGGACCGGCAACAATCCCCACTCAATCCGCTCCTTCAACACCATCGCATTATCAGCAACAACCATATTTTTTTCCACCAGGCACCGCCATCCCTGCTGACTGCCTCCGAGCCCTCTACCCCCGCCTCCTGGTCCCCTGCCGGTTCCCGCGCATCCACGCCGATCCCGTACTCGTTTGGTCGGCCACCGCCCACGTCCTCGTCCATTGGTGGCCTGCGCCTGCCCGATTTCGCCGCCATCCCCGGCTTCTCGGCCTCCCTTGCCGCCTTTGCCGCCGCCTCGAGCGCATCCCCGGCCCCCTCGACGACCCCATCGTCCCCGCTGGTCTCGGGCATTCCGGGCTACTTCCCCCCGTTCTCGTCGTCGTCGTCCGCCGCCGCCGCCGCAGGGGTCCTGCCGTACCCGACCCCGACCACCGAAACCTCCGGCCCGCCGTCGTGGTTCACTTCCGGTCCCACTGTAATGCCGGCCATGTTTGCAGCGGCGGTCCCGTCGCCGATTCTGGCCGGCCTACCAATGCCCAAGGACGGCGGTGGCATGTCGTTGCCGCCCACGCCCATGACCGCATCGCTGCCAACAACGACCACTACGGCGGTGGATGCAGCCGCCATGCACGCGCACCTGGCGTACAACATGCTCATGGCGTCTTCCACAACATCAGTTGCAGCCGTAACGGCACCGCCAGTTCCCCTGGGCCTGTCGTTGCGCATCGGTGGGGTTCCGGCCGTCGGCGCCAAGTCGCGCGTCGAGACCCAGATCAAGTTTGTCGTGGAGCTGGTGTCGGCGACCACGGGCGAAAAGGCCGTGGGAATGTACCAGCAGCTGCGGCTGCCTGACTTACTGATTGCCAACGACCGGTGGAAGCGCGCGGGAGATATGCGCGGATCGTCATCATCGTCAACGGCGGCCGCGGCCGATACCTCGTCTGCTCCGGGAACGCCCGCTCCATCCGATTCGGCCCCCGGGTCGCCCATGCGGTGCCCGACCGGATCGGACAACGACACGGTCTGGCTGCACGCCCGGGTTGTTCGCGGAAGTAACAGCAGCGAGGAAGTGCGGGTGTGCGATGTCTGCGTGCTTCGCGAGGTCCGTTTTTGACAATTTTTTTTTTTTTTTT
>MU624843.1:0-20886 GCA_025349905.2 Blastocladiella britannica
AAAAAAAAAAAAGAGAAAAAAGAATGGTCCGTCTCCCCGAACCCGTCTGGGACAAGATCCGCCACTTTGCGCGCTACCCGCAAACGTCAGTGTCGCTGCGGCAGATGGTCGAGTTTGGTCCACGGCCAACCCCCGGCACCATGCTCAAGGCCACGCAGTTCTTACGCGAGGAGTTACCGGTCCGCCTGGCCCATCGCGTGGTCGAGCTCGAGTCGTTGCCACACAATCTGTCCAAGATGACCAGCGTGTGCCGCGTGCGCGACTGGTACGCGGAATCGTTCCACGAGCTGGTGACGTTCCCGCGGATTGAGCTGCCGGCCGAATTCAAGGCCAAGGAACGCGTCGCCGCCAACGGGTTGGTCGCGGTCCCGCCGTTGTCCCATCGCTACTACTCGCCCGTGGATCCCGAGATTCCGGTCTCAAGCGAAATCATTGACTACAACCGCGACTTTGTCACTTTGATTGAGAATATCAAGCGGAGGCACGATCCTGTATGTACTTAATTCCTATATCCGATGAATGAGCGCTGATTGACACGACACGAAAAAAATATAGACCGTCTCCACGATCGCTCAGGGCATTCGCGAGCTCAAGGCACTGCGCGGCTTGGACTCGATCGACGCACCCGTGCAATCGTTTTTGGATCGGTTCTACATGTACGTTACTTTACATATGGTAGTACCCGGCGAAAAAGTACTGAATATAATATATATAGGTCGCGAATCGGTATCCGCATGCTCATTGGCCAGCACGTTACGCTGTCAAAACAAGTGGCCGCGGCCAACACGCCGTCCCTATCGCCCTTTGGTACCCGCGCCGACGCTGCCAACGACTACGTGGGCATCATTTGCACAAAAACAAACGTTGCGCAGGTCGCGCAAGAGGCGATTGACAATGCGCGGTTTATCTGCGAGGACCACTATGCGCTGTTCTCGGCCCCGCCCGTGCAATTGTACTGTCCCGACGACCTCGAGTTCATGTATGTGCCGAGCCACCTGCACCACATTTTGTTTGAGCTGCTCAAGAACTCGCTACGCGCGGTGGTGGAGCGGTGTGGGCCCGATGCGACCGAGTTCCCGCCCATCAAGATTGTGGTTGCCGAGGGCCGCGAGGTATAGTTTTTCCTTTTTGCTACTTGAGAACAATCTCATTGCCAATGTATAACGTAGGACATTACCATCAAGGTCAGCGACGAGGGCGGCGGCATTCCGCGGTCAGGGGTACCGCTGATTTGGACGTACCTGTACACGACGGCGGGTGCGGCGAACGCGTCCACGTCCGACCCGAACTGGGCCGCACCGCCCACGTCGGATTTCAAGGCACCCATGGCTGGGTTCGGTTACGGGCTGCCGCTATCGCGACTGTACGCGCGGTACTTTGGCGGCGATCTGCGCATCATCAGCATGGAAGGGTTTGGGACCGACGCGTACATTCACTTGTCGCGACTGAGTGACTCGGAGGAACCGTTGCCGTAAAAAAAAAAACAATGTAAATGGGAAACGCGACATGCGCTGTTTGCGTGTGAATTTTCTGCCCGAAAAATGTCGCGGCATATGTCGCGGAGCCAGGGTTGCGAGCATTTTCGGCAGGTACCTCAATCAGTTGCCGCTGAGACTGAAACGTAAAAAGTATAAAAGTTCGCGCTTGGCCCTTTCTTGCTTTTGAATCTGGGATTACCAAGCTCGCTCGATAAAATACAATACAATGGCCGACCGACCAAGCGAGCACGCTCCATTGCTTGCACAACCCGCGGCAGCTGGCCCAGTTGCTCCTCGCTACAATGGCACCTCCCTTGCACAACATCCTGACGGCGATAATAATGTCGACCACGACGAAGACGACGACGAGCGCACGGCGGCAATGTCCAGCCCAGGACCTAGCGACGCCTCCAACAACAAGCAGACTTCACCTTCTACTCCCGCATTTGCATCCACCACAGTACCAGTTGGAGCCAACCAAAACGCCGACGAGAATGGCGCACTTCCACCAACCCCTGATGGCCCGGACGACTCGGCCGCCGCCGCATACCTTGCCAAGCCATGGCACCACCGCATCCCGCTCCTGACCTTGTTTGCGTCGGGCATCTTTGCCTTTACGTTCTTTTTCATGTGTGTCCCATCGCTGTCGCAAATCAGCATGGACTGGGCGTGCGACATGGAGCTCGCGGACATGACCGACGCTCAGTTGCGCAAACTTGGGATGGGAAGTATCCCTGACGACCTGCGCGATCTGTGCACCGTCAAGGGAAGTCTGCTGGAGTTGGCCGTTCAGAAACGCGCCAGCTCGGTCCGTGCCAACACGAGCTTTCTCGAGAGCCTGTTCAGTACGTCATCCATTTTTTTGAAGGAAAGAGAGGGACGAAATCTAATCAAGAATTGGACAATGGATAGCCCTCATCACCTGCTCGCTGTGGGGCAAGATCTGCGACCGCGTGGGCCGGGTGTTTGTCTTCCGCATCTCAGTGCTGTGCTGCATTCTGGCGCTGACGGGCCCGCTGTCGATGCGCGTACTGCCCCTGGCCTGGAACCCGGGACTCTCGTACGTGTCGGCGGTGCTGTCGGGCTTACTCGGCGGCCTTCCCGGCGTCTCCCTTGCGCTGTCTTCGTACGTGACCGACTCATCCAACGCCGACGAACGCATCACGCTGTTTGGTCTGCTGCAGGGGATGATCTCGGTGTCGGGCATGATTTCCCCGTTGCTCGGCACGGGCGTGCTGATGCTGGTCGGCGGCAACATTGTGCCCCTGTACGCGCTCTCCATCTCTGGCATGTTGGCGATCGTGGTGTTTCTGCAAGCGGTTCCCGAAGCCCCGAGCGCTCAAAACGTGCGGGCTCCCCTTTACCCGCGCGAAATGTTTGACATTGTCGCCAACCCGTTCGCATCGCTGGCATTATTTGCGCCGTCGCCATTGCCGTCGGCCATGTACCGGTTCTACATTGCCTGCGTAATTGTGCTGGTAATGGTGGGCGAGACGCTGTTTGGCAACGTCTGGACGCTGTACAGCGCACTGCACTGGAACTGGTCGACGCCCGAGTGGTCGGCGCTGCTCACCGCCAAGGCTGCGAGCTCGGCGGTCCTGCTGCTGGTCGGATCGCCGATCCTGGCGCGCCTCATTGAGCGGGCCGAGGCGCCGTCCGAGACGGTGATTCTCGAGCGCGGTGGGTCTTGTGGCGGAGACGTCGATGTGCTCAGCGACTCTGATAACGACGACACGACGTCGCGCGGGTCTGTAGATTCGACCGTGGGCAACCCGGAAGAGCACGATGCCGAGATTCGCGAACTCTTGCTCCTCCAAGAAGATCAAGACCAAGTGACGCCCTTGATTCCAGCTGACATGGTGGCCGACACCAGCGACGATGACCTGGCGGAGTTTGACACCAAGCTCAACGTCGGCGTCTTTGGCACGCCGGCCCTCGCGCTCACGTGCCTGATTGACTTTATTGGGCTCGCGATCCAGACGTTTGCGCGCACCGGCGCGCTGTTTGGGTTCGGGTCCATGTTCCGGGTGGCCGCTAGCGTCGTGGAGCCAATCCAGTCATCGCTCCTGACCCGGCTCGTACCCGCGTCGCACATTGGCGCGTTGTTTGCTGGCACCAATCTGGTCGGCGCCATCACCCGCGTCGCTGTCCCGGTGGTGGCCAACTGGATTTACAACTTGTCGCTGGAGCGCGACCGCGACAGCGGGTGGTGGCTTCCGGGCGCCGACGTGTTTGCGGTCAGCGCCGTGGCGTCGCTGATTGGATTTGTTGGGAGCGTGGTCGTGAGCGTCCTCGTTGTCAATTACACTCGCAAACAAGCACTTACACGGCAATAGAAATGCAATAAATTTCATTGAAAAGCCCATTCAAAAGGAGACGTTCGCATAGCCGTTGCGCAGCTCTTGGTCGGCCGCGTAATCGATCTCGCCCTGGCGCAACACTTTACCCATCATGCCCACGACCGCCTGCACGTCCGACATTTGCGCGATCGCGCGGTCCGCAAGCTTGGTAGGGTCCAGCAGTCCCGCGGCTTTCACCAAATGGTACGTGCTGCCCGTGGTGTCCTTGTACTGCGTGGCCCTGGTGACCGTGTACGTTTCCTTGGTCTCGTCGATAGTCTCGTCGTCCAAGTCCACGGGATCGAGCTCGCGCACCTCCACCTCCTTGAACGGATCGGCAAACGCCTCCACCAGCTTGGGCTTGGCGGTGCGGTAGAAAATGTTCATGCGCGCCGAGTGCAGCACGCGCGCGGCCGGGGTGGTGCCGTCGGCGTTCTCGGCGCGCCACGCGGGCGCGGCCGGCAGCGCATCATGCATCAGCTTGAGAATGGCCGTGTGGTTCTTGGCCACCGCCCAGTGGACGGGGGACATGCCCGCCACGTCGGCCGCAAACGGCAACGCCTCGGCGCCACCCAACGTCCGCTTCCCGTGCGTTTTCATGAATGCCAGCAGCGTCTTGACCGCGGCGTGGTTGCCCTCAATCGTGGCCAGCATCAGCGGCGTGTGGCCGTACATGTTGCTCTTGGCCGACATGAGCTGCATGACGGTCGCCGGCGGGACCACCGCCAGGAACGTGTCCAGCAACTTGCGCGCACTGGCGTCATTGTGCACGAGCATATGGAACGCGGTCCACCCGCGCTTGGGCTCCGTGACCAACGGATCGGCGCCCTGGCGAATGAGCGTAGCCAGGACGCGGCGCGGGACCGCGTGAATCGCCGCGTAAAACAGCGGCGTGTACCCTTTGCCGTCGGGCTGGTTGAGCATCAGGTGGTACGACAGCGGGCCCACAAACGACTCGAGCGCCACCAGCAGCTTGGACGTCGGGCTGGCGGTCATGACCGCGTGCAGCAGCGTCGCCTTGTTGGTTCCGCGCGAGTTGTCCGTCATCGACAGTGCATGGTCCAGGAACCGTTCCAGGGTTGGCGCGTCCTTGAGCTCCAGGGCACGCGGGTCCTTGGCGGCCGCGCGCTTCTTGATAAACGCGCGTACGTCCTCGCGCACCTCGTCCGAGGTCAGGTACTCGAGTGCCTTTGTTTCACCCGCCTTGGCCGCGTAAAACGACCAGAAGCAAATCTCGGGATTGAACTCGGTCTGCTTGCGGCCGGAGCGAACGCGTCCGCCAACACCACCAGCCTTTCCGGCAAAGCGCTCGGCCGCCTTGAATCCTATTAGTATTATTTTGGTCAGAATACTCTTTTCTCGCGCACCAGAATCAAAAAAAAAAAAAAGACAAATAGAAAAAAAAGGTACCCTTGTACTCGGCCGCAAAGTCCTGCTTCTTGCGCTCGTCATTGAGACGGCCGTCGAGGTGGTGGAAGAGCTGGAGCTGGTATCCGCCAAGCGTCTCTTGCACGAGGTAGCGCACAATGTCAATGGCGCCGAGCTGGAGTGCCTGAACAAAGTGGCCCTGGGCCGAAATGGCGAAGCGTGAGGCCGAAGTGGGCTCGTGGCCCGTCTCGCCGGAAAAATAGCCCGCCACCAGATCGTCAATGAAGTCGCCGTCGACCCATTCAATGCCCGACGACTTGAGCACCTCCCAGCCGTACTCGACGGCAGTGGGGAATTTCTTAGCGGCGGCGCGCACCTCCTCCACGATCGCCTTGATGCCGTCCACCCAGCGAATGAGAATCATGTGGTGGAATACGGTCGTGTAGGTGATGAACGGGTCGGTCGGAAGCGACACCTCGTACGTGGCCTGCAAAAACGTCTTGACGTCCGTGAGCGACGTCTGGAGCACCGCGGCAACAGCATCACCATCCTTCGGATCCGAGTCGTCGTTGCCCTCGTTCTCGTCCTCGTTGGGGTCATTGTCGTCATCGTTGTCCTCGGCGCTGCTCCCGTCGTCACTGCCCCCGTCGCTGACGCCGCCATTGTCGAGGTCGTAGTTGTTGACGTGCTTGACCTTCTTGCCCTCGCCAGACTCGTCAATGTACTTGAACTGCGCAGCAGCCAGCTGAATCAGCAGCCGCACCATGCCGGCGTTCTTGCGGAGCGCCGCAATCGACAGTGGCGTGTCGCCTTTCATGGTCCGGCACGTCACGAGCACCCGGTGCTTTTGCACGTGAGCCTTGGCCGCGGCCACGTTGCCCTCCCACACCAAGTCAAAGAACTTGTGGTAGTGCACCTGTGCGTCGCCCGAGATGGCGGTGCGCGCGGGCTTGCGCGACTGCGTCAGCAGCGCAAACTTGAGGGTGGCGGTCGGGTCGGGTGCCGCAATGTTCATGGTCGCAATGCCCGCAAACACCGAGGTGGGCGCCGGGTCCGTCGTACGCGCCTCGTCGTCCACCAGCTTGCGCGCGTACAGGACATCGTACACCTCGAGCGCAAAGGGAATGTTGAGCGCGCGCGCCTCCTCGAGGAACGCGTGCTGGCCAGTCGTTTCCGGTACATCGTTGAGCTTCTCGCCCGCATTCAGCAGCAGGTCGTAAACAATCGTCCAGTCCACGAGCGCCTTGTGGTACGCCTCAAAGCTCGGCTGGGCCTTCTTGAGCGCCTCGAATGGCGACAATGGAGCGTCGGCCTTGGCCTTGTCGCTCGTCTTTGCCGCGAGCGGTCCGTCCGCCTCCTTGAGTGGCTGCGGCGCGGCACGCGCCTCGATGAACGCGTCAAAGGACTCGAGATCGGCGTAGGCGCGAATGCGCGCGCTAAACGCCTCCTTGTCCAGGACCTTGGGCGCTACATTGGCCTGCGCAAACATGGACTTGAGCTGCGTGAGCGCCGACTGTACCTGGACATGGGCAACGTCTGTTTCATTTCATTTATACTATGTCAGCTCAAAATCAAGTGACATGCCAAATACAAGTACCGATAAGCGCGTCATTGCTCCAGCGAGAGTACTTGAAGTTGGTCGCCGCTCCAGCCTCGACGAGAATCTTGGCAAACTCGGCCTTCGGGTTCCCGTACTGCGGAATGACCATGGTGATGGGCTGCGTTATGTACATGAGCGTGTTCTCGGCCGAGTTGCGGTCGGTGCCGTCGCGGCGCATAATCTCCTCGATGGTAAAGTGCACGACGGCGCCTCGCTTGATGAACTCGCGCACGAGGTCCGCGTTGTCCTGGCAGAGCGATGCGTTGAAAAGCGCCTGGATCACCTCGGGCTTGGACGCCGACGGGTCCACCTCGAGCAAGTGCAGCAAGAACTCGGTGGCGCCGTGCTGGAGGCACGCAAGCAAGATCTCTTGGGTGGCGGTCGCGCCGTGCTCGAGCAGCAGCTCGCTGATCGCCTTGCCAACGGTGCGGTCCGGCGTCAGCAGCGTGAGCGACAGCGGGTGCCATGTGTCCGAGAATTGGTACCCCGACTTGCTGGTAAACTCGCGCGTCGGACTGGCGCCCACCTCAATGAGCCACCGCACCAGGTCAATGTGGCCATACATGACAGCGTAGTGAATGGGCGCCATCTTGAAGTCCCAGTCACGGTGGTCGATCGAGTGCACGTCGGGACCGAGCTCCTCGTCGTCCTCGTCGCCGTCGTCGTCGCCGCCCTTCTTCTTGCCCTTGTCCTTGCCGGCGCGGGTCTTTTTGGCTTGGCCGTCATCGTCGTCCTGGTCCTCGTCCATGGCGTCGTCGTCATCGTCGCCTTCGTCCGAGCCCCCATAGTCATCGTCCTCGTCATCTTCATCTTCATCGTCGTCCTTGTCTTCCTCATCGTCCACGTCCATGGCGTCGACGTCGACGGCCTCAGCCGGATCCGCCTTGGGCTTGGCGGCCTCAATCTCAGCGTTCGCGACCTGCTTGGCCCACAGCCGCTTGGCGATTTCCACCAGCCCGTACTCGGCTGCAACGTGGATGGGGAGGCGGCCGTCCGGCAGGGGCGCCGACACGCGTGCGCCGCGCTTGAGGAGGAGTTCGACCATATCGAGGCGGCCGCACATGGTGGCAAGCTGGAGCAGCGTGCGGCCGGTCCAGTCGCGGGACTCCAAGTCGAAATCGGGCCCGAGCTTGGTCAGCAGCGACGTCATGTCCTCGACGGTACCGTGCGCGACCGCCGCAAACAGAGGACTGCGCTTCGGGTCAATGTACGCGTCGACCGACCATTCCTCGTCGGTAATCGGGTGGAACTGTTTCATATTTATAAAAGTGTGAGACTTGCATCATGCAGAAATGATGAAATTGGAAAGGTACGAACCGAGCCAATCGACTGGCGGCCAGGATCATCGGTAATAAACTTGAGCGGGCCGTGGACATAGCCGTCGAGATCGTCCTTGTCCTTTTGGGTCTTGGCGCGAGGGCACGCGCCGCACGCATCCTCCATGACCTCGGACATGAACCCAAAGAAGCACGGGTGCTGGTGAACCTTGACCCCACGCTTGCGCATGAACCACGCATTGTTCATGCCGCGGTCCTTTTTGTTGAGCACGCGGACGATGCGGGCGGCATTGTATGCTATTTTCTTTTAGATTGAGTGTTCTTTGCTCTCCAAACATGTATAAATGAAGAAAAACGGACCAGGGCCAAAGGGCAAAAACACGGACTGGTAGTCACTCGACTCAAACGCCTCTTGCGCCTTGAGATCGCCAGCGCGCAAGTGGTTGCGCGACTCGTAGCGTCCCGCGTGCGGGTGCGGCGGGCGCCCTTTCCGCTCGCGCTGAATCTCCTTGAACCGCATCCGGTTTTCCTGATCACCCAGAGCCTCAAACAGCAGCAAGCGGCCGAGTCCACGGACCTTGTCGAACGAGCGCTCGTAGATCTGCGGATCGATGCGTTCGCGCGTGAGCCCAGGCACCCGCACTTCGTACCCGCGCTGCGCGTACTTGGCGAGCCGCGACTCGTATGTGGGCGACCGGCGGGTCATGTCCACGGTGTTGGCCTGCGTGATCAGCGCAAAGTGCGCGCGCGGCGTGCACAGCACCGACACGCCGTTGTACCCGACCGCACACGAGTCCACATCGAACCCCATCAGCGTCTCGGCCGGGGACTTGTACAGGCGGAGCACAATCTGAATGTGGCGGTACGGGTACTGCGAGACGATCGTGACGGCGTGGGACGTGCTGTTTTTTTTAAATATTTGAGTGAGGATTGGACCGGATCAACAATGGGTCTTGATCATACCGAACGGCGACCACATCAAACGGCACTGCATCCATGACTTGGTCGTAAATCTTGTTCATCTTCTCCATAGCAGCGGCCGGGCTCAGCCCGTACACAAACAGGTCGACGTCGGCCGATCCGTGCTTTTCCAAAAAGTAGTCGCGGCGCTCGCCGTACGTGGTGTTGGGCGGCAAGTGCGTCAAGCACGCCTGGATCGACCCCCCAGCGGCAAACATGTTGTTCCAATCGATGCAGTCGAGCGCGCCCGCGGTAAACAGCTTCCAGTTGAGCAGGAACTCGGTGCGATCGGCAATCACCTGCCGGCCCTCGGGCAGCTTGTCGGCATTGGGCATCACCACCGGAATGGCGCGCTCCTCCTCAAAGACCTTGGGCACCGTCCGTAGCGGTGCGGGGAGATCGTGCACGGGCAAGAGCAGTACGTTCGGGTCCTGGACCTCGGGCGCGATGGTGCGTTGCTGTGCAAACAGCCCACGGAGCTGGTTCTCACGGCTCACCACGTCCGCGTGCAGGGCCGCGCGCGCGGCATAGGTCTTGGCCGCAGTGAACTTTTGGGCGTACTCGGTCACGGTTAGCGGTGCCACGGTGACCGGGGTGGGTTTGATTGTCTTTTTCGGCGGCATGTGTTTTTTTTCTGCTTTACCAGGGTGGTGGTGTTGCAAGGAGGTGTCTCGTTTCGCACTTTGGTTTTTAGGATGCCTGGATTTGGGACTCACTCAGTCTTGCAAATAACGCTGTGTTCCCCTTGTGAAACTACTTTTGAATCAGTGGAAACGTGTAATAATGTACTTTACGAAAAATAAGAAGGGTGGGGAAGATTATCCAAGAAGATGGCGAAGAGCGCTGCGATTCGACTTTTTCGTGCGCGCGGCATACTTGACCTTGCTGGCGGCCGTGTCGTCACCGCCGTCGCCGTCGCTGTCACTGCTCCCCGACTCGCTATCACTTGAAGAAGACGAAGAGGACGAGGACTCTGCATCAGACGACCCAGGCGCAATGGACGGCGTGCGACTATTGCTCGCGGTGCCACTGGCCGTCGGAACCTTGGATGATGGGGGCCGATGAGCCGCAACGCCGTTCTTGCCGGCCATTTCAAGCTTGACGGCCGACATGAGGTTCGTATTGCTGAGGAGGCTCGTCAGCGTGGGCAAGCCGGCGGCTGCTGATGGAGCCGGAAGCGGAATCGCGTGCACGGGCGGCAGCGGGTTGTTCATGGCGCGGATGGGAACACTACCACCACTGGTACCGGCGCGAGTTGCAGAGGACGCAAGGTGCGCCGGCAGTGCGGTGGTCCGTCGAGCCGCTGCAGCAACAACATTCGTCATCGCGGCTGCCCCCATGGGAGGCGACATTTCCGGAACCGACGACGTGGTGGAGGTGGGCGATGCGATCGGCCGCGGGGACGGCAGGACCGAGGGGATCGCGCCATTGTTCAGGGCAGTGCGGTTCGGGCCGAGCGCCGATGGCGGCAACATCAGGGGCTTGCCAACGCGGGCCGGGGCCGAGGACGGCTTGCCGGCAGTCAGCGGCGTCTCCACGACGCTGACAAAGTCCACGCGGTGCTCTTCGTCGTCGTCCGAGTCGCTCGACGTGTCTCCGTCGTCGCTCGGGCCAGCAGAAGTGTCGTCGCTATCGTCGTCATCCGAGTCACTGGCATCGTCATCGCTGTCCGTGACTTCAATGGGCGTACCAGCCTCCGATTCAATCCTGCCACCACTCCGCGACGCAGGCGAGCTCGGTGGCAACGGGGACCGTGGCGACTCTGCTGCCGTGGCGCTACTCGTGAAATTGGGACGCGGAGTCACGGATGCGGCACGCACAGGGAGTGGCTCTTGCGGCGGGGACGCAATCCGCTCGGAGCCATTGTGGGCGTGTCCAGGATGAATAGTGGTCCGCGATGGCCGCTTTGTCGTCAGATCCAGCTCGTACTCTTCCTCCTCCACAAACGCACTGCCATCCACGTCCATGCGCGAGTCGGCTTCCTGGCTGGCCGGCAAGACCGGCGACTCTTGGCCAGGCGTTGGCGGCACAGACTGCAGCAAGAAGGACGACGGCGACTTTGGGCCAATGGTCAGCGCATTAGTTCCGCGGTGCGTTGTCGTCACTACAGTAATTGACGACGACGACTGCAGCGGCGAGAGAAGCGACTTGGCAGATGCCTTTCGCGACCGCCGGGCAGGAGAGGAAGAGGAAGGTGCGACAGCAGCCACGGTGGGTTCGGTGTTGTCGAGGGCACGTTTCGCGCGCTTGGCAGCAGGCGCGCGTGTTCCGTCTGCAGCTCCTGAAGCACCGCGCGCCACCGCCTCCGCCGAGTCGTGTGCTGCCTCATCCGAATCCATCGAGTTGGATCGTGGACGCTTGACGGCGGGCGCCAGAGGTACCAAGACGCGGAAATGGACAATGGGCTCGCGCGACTCGTCGAAAATGTCGCCCACCAGGTGATGGTCCGCCACATCAAAGTACTGGTGGTCCTTGACGTTGACGGGTGCGTTTTCCGGGAAGCGGTCGACGGCTTCCCTGTTGGTGATAAAATGGATCAATATGCAGCCATGTGCACACGAACCGAAAAAAAAAAACACGTACGGATCCTGGCGCTCATAAATGGCAATGAATTCGTTGCGGACGAGTCGCTTGAGGTCAGCGACGGCGGTGGCAGCGGGCACGCGCAACACAAACTTGCGCATGTCGGGATCGTGCCAGGACTCGGACAGGCCAGACATGCCCGACATGCCCGAGAGCGCAGACATCATCGACACGTTGGACATGCGGGACCGGGATGGTGCACCACCTCCGGGAAGCGCGCCGCGTGGCTGGAGGGCAGACCCGTTGGCGCGTTGTTTCATGGCAGGAGGAGGCGCGAGGCCTGAAGAACGCCGCGACGACGAGACCATGTCCCGTGCAGCGGAGGGGTATCGGCTCGGGTAGCCGCCGTCATCCTCTTCTGGGTCCTCGGACGCGTTTGCGGTAGCAGAGGACACGAGACTGGTTTGGGGAGGCCCGGCAGCCGCAAGCAACGGCAGCAGGTGCACAAAGACGCGCAACTTGAGCTTGCCGTTGGCGGCAGGAGCAGCGTGTTGGGACTGTGCAGCAGTGTCGAATAGCGACATCCTCGTTGATTTTTCAAAATATCCAAAAAATACTCAACGGAGAAAAGAGAATATATTGAGTGGAGTATTTACTTGCGGCCAAGGTTGCCGTAGTTGGAGAAGATGCCGAGGAGCGACCACCACACTTGCGCGGGCGAGTGCGACGCCTCCACAGGGCGGTGGATGCCCTTGGAGCGGTAGTACTGCAGAAGTGACATAAAGGGATGAGGATCATTGATCATGGAGCAGACAGAAAAAGAACAATAACAATACCTCAACAACAGGCGACGTCTGAGCGTGGTACGTGACCAGACGCTTCTTGAGCGCGCCAACATTGTCGTCCGAGCGCTGAATGAGCGGCTCGCCCGTCAGATCGTCGCGGCCGGGAACCTTGGGCGGGTTGAACTCGACATGGTACGAGCGGCCCGACGCCGGGTGGATCAGGCGACCGGTGATGCGAGCAACCAGCAGCGCATCGTCGATCTTGAGCTCCACGGCATGGCTCAGAGCCTGGCCACGGGCGGTCAACATCTCGTCCAGCTTCTGCGCCTGGGGCACCGTCCGCGGGAACCCGTCCAAGATGAAGCCGTTCTTGCACTCGGCGTTCGAGTCCAGGTTCTCGCGAATCAGGCCAACCACGATCTCGTCGCTGACCAGACCACCGGCATCCATGACCTTCTTGGCCTCCTTGCCGACTGTTGTTGTTGGTGTAAGATTGAGTTTGTTTATCGTTGTCAGCTAAAAAAAGGGAACGATCGATCGTACGAGGGGAACCAGCCGAGACGGCCGCACGGAGCATGTCACCGGTCGCCAAGTGGCAAGCGCTAAAGAGCGACTTGATGGCAGGGGCCTGCGTGCCCTTACCGGCACCGGGCGGGCCCATGATGACCTGTGATACATTTGAAAGTGAGCACGGTTGCTTTTTCCAGCGACCTTGCCTGGGCAAACGCGTATTGGAGGCGGCGGTGCACATGCTCGTGCCAAGATGCGTGTGCCATAAAATAAATTAAGCCCAAACAAACCATGCGAATCGCCTTGGGGAGCAGGAACGACTGCTCGCGAAGATCAGCGGGGGCAGCGGCGGCGGTCTTCGTCGGGGCCATTATATTTGCGTTTGTTGTGTTTGTTGTAAGAGCGCGAGCGAAAATATTTGTGGTGACGGACAAGCCCGGCTTCGCAAACAGCCACATGCGAGGGGTATGATGTCAACATTTAAAAAATTAGTGCAAACAATTGGAAATTGTTTAATGGGAACCGACACACCGCCTAACTCACTTCTATCGAGTGCTTGACTTCCGCGAGTGTCCCTTACGGAAGCGGAAGCCTATAAAGAGTTGGTCGTTCCTCGACCGCTGAGTGCCATTTTCCCTCTTTAAACAGCATATCCAGAACCAAATAACCAACAGCAACAGCAACAAAACAAAGCAAACCAAAATGATGTCCACAACCTCTCCCACAACATCGACAACCGAAAGCCGGATCAAGGAACTGGCGGCGCTCATGGACGGGATCGGGGTGGCGATGCTGACGTCTCGGCGTCCCGACGGGCGGCTGGTCTCGCGCGCCATGAAGTTGTCGGGCCGCGAGAGCAGCGTGGATCTGGCGTTTGTGACGTCCACCGCCTCGCTCAAGCTGGACGAGCTGCGCTACGATCCGCATGTGAACGTTGCATTTTACAAGGACGGGACGGGCGAGTGGGTTTCGTACGTGAATATTTTTATTCTGCGAAATGCTTCCGTTGTCTCAATCGACATCATTATGAAAAAATAGGATCGCCGGACTCGCCTCGATCCGGACCTTGGCTGACCCGACTGGGACTGGCACATCCGGCTTAGCTGGCATTATTAGAAGCGCAGACCAGCAAGAACTCGAAAAGCAAGGGTTCCGTGACCTCGTCTCCAAAGTCTGGACAGGCGACACGGCGGAGTGGTTCCCGAACCTGAACGGCGACCAACACCCGGCCGAGGATCCACGTGTGGCCATCATTTCGGTGCGCGCCATCACTGCCACGTACGCGGCGCTGTCGTCGCCGCCGTGGTCGTCGCCCCGCGTGCTGTTTGATCTGGCTGCATCCGCCATCACTGGGCAACCGGCCTCGGGCCACCACATTGAGACGCGCAACTTGGCGACGCCGGAGTTGCTTGACGCGCGCCAGGCGGCGACTGCGAGCTTGATTAGCAAGATGAAAAGGTCGAACTTGGCCACCAGTGAGCCGATTCAAGGCGGGGAGACGGGATCCGAAGTGTACAGCGAAGAGTAAGCCTTTGAGCGAGTTTGAGCCAGACCTGCCAGCATTGCCCCATGTCCATAGTTGTCCATAGCGTGATCCGTCCATTCAAATGCATTCATTTCATTTCATTCATATTGTGCAACCTCGAAAAAAGACAGCATCAATCAACAGTCAGAGGGAACCGCCGACGAGTCCTTGAATTTTTGAGCCGAGGTACCCGCGCCAACCCCGAGACCGCGCTTGGCGAACCCCTTCCACACCGCACACTTGTGCGCGCCGCCCGTCAGGTTCTGCTCGGCTTGCACGATCGCGTCGCGCGCGTTGAGGAACGTCGGGCTGCACGGCTGCAGCTTCATGCCGTCGAGCATCAGCTGCAAAAACAGCTGGTTGCCCTTGCCCCCCGCAGCAAACCCGTCCTTGATGGCGCCAAACCCGATCTCGTCAATCAGGTTCCAGTACACTTCAAACAGCGCCGTGGCCCACACCTCGCCCGCACGGTGCACCTCGCGGTACGCCGACTTGGCCAGGTAGCTGTACACGGTCGGGTTCACCGACGTGTCGGTCGAGTACGGGTAGGTGCGGATCCCGGCCGGATTGGCAATCACGTACGCTCCCGCCGCCCGGGACGTGGCGCGAGTGTCGGACTCCTTGGCGTCCACCACCAAGCCCAGCACATCCGACCAGCCCTCGCCCATCCCTCCGGCCTGCGTGGTCGACAGGCAGTTGGAGTTGGCGGGCCCGCCCGTCAGCCGGTTCGAGACCCCGTGGCCAAACTCGTGGATCGGAATCAGCGTGTCGTAGGTGCCGTCGCGGCCGGGCGTCGTGGACGTGAACGTGTACATGCGCATCTTGCCGCGCGAACCGTCGGGTGGGGTCGCAAAGTTGGCATTGTTGGACCCGGACCCGTCCTGTGCGTTGGCAATGATGGCGTCGCCGGCCGCACCGCCTTTGCCAAAGTTGTTTTCCTGGAAGTTGCCCGACGCCTCGTCGAACCCGTACTTGTAGGTAATGTCGTGGATCTGGTTCGACACCAGGAACAGCTGCGCGGTTGACGAGGACGTGTACGTTGAAGGTTCCTTGGTCAGGTCGGGCGTGAAGGTCGAGAAGTCGAGGCCGGAGCCGCCGTCGGGCCGCTTGTTGGTCTGCCACTGCGAGCCAGTGGAGCCCGACAGGTTCTCTTGCGCGTACGCGTTGTTGCCGCGAGTGTCGGTGAACGTCTTGCCGTCGCCCTGGTCGTGCCAGCCCAGAGGCGACGAGCCCGTGTCCACCACGTCGGCACCCTCGACCACCGTCACGCCGCCGTCCTCGGGAGACGTGCTGCCGGCCGGGACACCCGCGTACCGCGCATCAGCCACCCAGTCGACTACCTGCTCGACGCTGCCAGTGTTGGCGTTGACGTGTCCATTGTACCTGACCGTTAGATTTGTTTTGTTTTGTTTTGTTAGTTTTTTTTTTTTTTTTTTGCGATGTGATACTGAGACAAAACAAAACGCATACCAGCTATTGTCGAGCTCAACCGAGTACTCGTAGGTGAGGGCCAGCTTGTCGCCGTTCTGAATGTACACTTGCTTGACGGGCACGTCCGAGAGCGCGGCGTCGGTCTTGATCGTGTACTGCTTGGGCGTGCCGACCGACGCTGTCTGGATCTTGGCCACCACCTCGACCTTTTTGCCAGACAGCGACAGGTTGACGGCCTTGGCGAGGGCCTCGAATCCAGACTGCGGGGTGACTTTTGAGGCGGCAAGGGAGGCGGCGGTGATGGGCTTGGCACCACGGAAGAACGAGTCGCCGTACGACAAGATCTGGCCGTTCTTGCCGACGTTGACGTTGATGTGCGCGTTGGCAACGTCGACGCCACCAATCACCTGGCGCAGGTGCACCGCCGACGCGCCGTTGGACACGGGCACCACGTCGATCACGCGGAACTCGGCGGCGGGGATCTTGAGCGTGTCGGTGACGTACTTGGACGCGATATCGGCCGGCTTGCCGCCCTTGTTGGCTGCCGAAAAGGCCGCCGATCCGGGAGCGTTGACCGTGTACTCGCTGTGGCTGACGGCCGGCAAGATGCTGATGCGGCTCGAGGACTGGGGAATGGGGGTCGGGGCCGCGAGCGCGATCTGGGCCGCCACGGCCGCCAGCGCAATGAGGAGGGTGAACTTGGTCATTTGCTTCTAAGGTCTAGATGTCTTCTTCTTCTTCTTCTTTTGATGTGTGCGTGCGCGAAGATCGAGGCCTTGCGCGCTGGCTTTATACCATTTTGGCGGTGAGCTCGGGCCAACTGACTTTTTGTGCGCATCGAATGCGAGTGGATCCCCCACGCAGGCGGTTATTCTGACGTGATCTCCGGGTTTCGGCCGACTCGACGCTAAGCTTTTTTTTTTTTTTTTTTTTTTTTTTTCGCGAGTGTGGCGTGCATGAATGACTTCTTTTGCTCAGCAGCAGCAGAAAAAGAGAAGAAAGCACGCACAAATAAAACCAATTTTAGGCACACACCTGCGCAGCGCCGCGAACACCAAGCACCTGCGAACACGCAGCGAGTACGGGAGCGAGAGATGGATAACAGCTGGCGTCATCGCCCGGCATGATCCCGCACACCGTCAGCACCCACCGCATCTGCTCGGCCGCCAGTGGGAAATGGGCGGCCGTCCAGGTGCAGCGCGCAACCAGGCACGCCACCGCGGTGGCGAGTGCCTCTGTGGACGCCAGTTCTTTGAAGCTTGGGTCGACTGCCGGGACCTTATCAGTGGTAAAGACGATGCCAGTGTCGCAGAGGTGCTTGAGCCGCACCGCCAGCGCCGCATCGAGGTGGCTGGCAAGTGGGGTCCTTGATCCATGGCTGCCCCGTGTGGTCAACTGGTAAGCCAGTGCCGCCGCCGTGTCGTCGTCCGCCGAAGCCAGAGCCAGCAGGACGTGTTCCATGGCTGATGATGACGATGATGAGGAGGAGGCAGCAAGGCGCGGTACGAGAACATGGGCCACGCGCGACCGGGCCACCGCCAGCGGGTCGCCGCTGGTCACCAATAGAAGCAGCGTCTCGAGTGCAGCGTCCTCGCTCTTTTTGGATCCAGGGAGTGACGGATCTTTGGCGAGCAGCGCAATGCTGGATGCAAGCTGAAGCGACATGGAGGACAAAGGATCGACCATGTCCCGAACAACTGCATCCCGAAATGGCAGTGGCACGGGTACCAGCGCGACAGCCATGCCTGCCAGGAGAGACGGGTCGATTTTTCGCTGTGATTCCAACCCGAGCCCGCCAAGGCCATCCACCAGCGACTCCAGTGCGGGGAATGCGGAGGGATCGCTGGTGCACGCGGCTGAAAGCGCTGCCAGCAGTCCCTCGGCCACGGCTCGAGCAGCACCCCTCAGGCTCGAGTGTGCAGCAACCGCTGAAGCGCGATCGGTCTCGGCCGCGCGCATCCGTACCTGCGCGTCATGCACCGCGAGCTCGGCCTGCGTCACGCGGGTCGTCAGCGATGCGATGGTGGCCCGCAGCCGCTGCCGCAGCTGTGCTGTTTGATCGGAATGGGCATCATCACTCGAGGATGCAGGAGCAGCAGCACTTGACGAAGCTCGTTTGGCAACGGCCAGATGAGTGCGCGTCTGGCGCAGATCGCGCTCCACGGCATCGATTCGGCGGTGGTGTGCGGCTGCCAGCTCCCGCGCGTCGGCCAGCTCGAATCGCAGCTGTTTGTTGGCGGCGGCCATGGACCGGGTCGAGTCCTGGAGCCGGCTGTTGGCGCGGAGGAGCGATGCGGTCGGGGTCGTCGTTTCTGGAGCTGCATGCCTCACCTGATGCTCCTGTCTTTCCAGGATCTCTAGCGTGCGCGCCAGCGCGCGTTCCTGTCGATCGGTCGCCAGCTGGCGCTGTGCCAGATCGTGCTCGGCGGCAGCGATGCGGCGCTCTCGCTCGGCGAGCCGGGCTGTGCGAGACTCGAGTGCAATCTCGGTCTCTGCTGCCAGGCGGACCAGAGCCGCCTCTCGTGCTGCGAGCGTGCGATCGTGCTCCTTGACGGATCGTGCTTGCGACTATTGTTTGTTTGTTTCAGTTTTTTTTGTACTTGCATTCAGACTTTCAGACTTTCAGAGAGAGGAAATACACCGACGTACAGTGACGTGCAGTGACAGGTCCTCGAGCGCGTCGAGGGTGGTGGCCAGCGACGACATGAATTGCTTCTTTTCGAATTTTCGAATGTGAAAATGCAACAAGAAAACAAGAAAACAAGAAAAAAAAGAAAAAAAAAGAAAAAAGAAAAAAGAAAAAAAAAAAAGAAAAAAAGAAAAAGAAATGTGCCAAGGTCCACGTCACTTCGTTTCAACGGACGCAGCTCTCTTTCATCGCCCCAATAAATGATAATGACAACGACCGCCGACCTCCCGCCCTGGTTCCCGCGCGAGACGCACGACCAGGCGCCGGCTGTCTGGGCCATTGTCACCGCGATCGTCCTGCTTGTCCAGCTGTGGGCTGCTCGGCGCAACGACGTTCGCCACGGGTACGCGCTGGTGGCAGAGCAAGTCAGCGACGACGAGGGCGGGCAAGGCAATGCCGCGGTGGTCGTGATTCCGACCATTGCCGAATCGTGGTTTGGGCTACTGGAGGCACTCGGCATGGGTGCCGTGGCCGTGCACCTTGGTCTTGGTCCTGGCCTTGGTCCTGGTCTTGGTCTTGACTCGTCTCTGGCTTCAACCGTGCTCTGGGTACCGTCCACCCAACCACACCACGCGCGTGCTATTATTATGAAATTAACCGAACGGCAAATAGGCATTCATGGCGGGCATCGCCGCCATCGACGTGCTCGCGCGCCGCCGCCAGTCGTCCGATCCACGCACGCCGCCGGCCTTTTGCCACGTGTCCCTCGGCTTTGCCGTTGGCGGGTTCCTGGTGCTCGAGCTCAACCGCGGGTGCGCGGCCGTATTCAGCGCACAGGATGTCCCCTCCACCTTGGACTCTGTTGCGTTCCCACTCGCGGCGGCGGCACTGCTCGCCATGCACGTGCTGGCCCACCGCTCGTCGTACGTGGACATTATGCCGGGCGGCGGCAGTGGCGTCCCGCGCATCCGCGCGTGCAGCATCTGGGAGCTTGCCACGCAGCGTTGGGTGGTGCCGACGCTCACGGCCGGAATGAGCAAGGACCAGCTCGGCACCGAGGACCTGTGCGACATCCTTGCCGGCGAAGAGCCCGCGGCGCTGGACACGCACTTGAACGCTTGCCTGTATGAACCCTTTTTTTTTTACTCGATCCAATAGCCAAAGGACTGAATAACCCGAAACAGGAAATCCACAAAAACAACGCTCGCCGGCGCACTCGCACGTCTGGTGGGCCCGACACTGTTTCTGGCCTTCATCCTGCACGCGATCCAGATCCTGGCCGGGTTCGCTATGCCCGCGGCGCTGCAGCGTTTCGGCACATTTCTTGAAGCGCGGGAGCAGAGCAGCGCCGGCGCTCGCCCACAGCTGGTGATCGGGTACACGTGGTCGGTGGTCGCGCTCGTGGGCATGGTCGCGCGTGGGCTGGGCGAGACCAACTCCTACTGGTGGTCCAAGTCGATCGAGATGCGCATCACTGCCGTGCTGCATGCGGCGATTGCCCGCGCACTGCTGGCATCCTCGAAACCCGATACCAACGCCGTGTCGCTGGCCGCCAACGACGCACGGAAACTCGCGTCCGGTATCAATGCCGGCGTCGCCAACGCGGTGCTGCCCTTCCGCGCCTTGTTGGCGGTCGTGTACCTGGGTCAGCTGCTTGGATGGATCCCCGTTTCTTGCGTCGCTTTTGTTGTGGCGATGGTGGTGCCGACCAACCTGTGGATCGGCCGCCATCTGAAGCGGGTGCAGTCATATGCGTCGGCAATGACGGACGCGCGTCTCTCACTTGCGCGCCAGGCTCTTGAGGGCATGTGCTTTTTTTCTTCCTGTCGATATCTGGTTCACTGACAGCATCAATGAGAAGAGTAGCCATCCGACTCATCAAGACGCAAGTCTGGGAACACGACTTTGAGGCCAAGATCGACACGGCCCGCCAGGCCGAGCTCGCGGCCATTGCGCGCGCGACGCGGTGGGGAGCGGGCATGACGTTCCTTGGGCTAGTGACGCCGCCGGTGGTGACGGTGGTCGCATTCACGTCGCATGCGCTCGTGCAGCCCGAGGGATCGCCACCGCTGCCTCCCTCGACGATCTTTGCCGCCGTGTTTTTGTTGTACATGCTCGACTGGCCCATGCGCATGCTGCCGTTCCTGTACGGTAAAGTCATTGTGACTGGCGCCATTTCGTATCGCCGGCTGACGGCGTTTTTTGCCGCCTCAGTGGCGGCACCTGCGCTCCAACATAACGCTGACACGGCACAACTGGCGTCGCCGCACCGCGCCGTGTCGGATCCGCGCCAGGTGGTGCTCGAGGGCGGCGTCCAAGTGCCCATCTCCGAAACCTTTCGTCTGTCGGTCCCGGGCACGCTCACTTTCCCCGCCGGCGAGCTGTCCCTGGTGGTCGGTCCGCTCGGCAGCGGCAAGACCACGCTACTGCTGTCGCTCCTTGGTGGTTCGTTTTTCTCTCT
>MU624844.1:0-20813 GCA_025349905.2 Blastocladiella britannica
CGGACATGGAGTGGTGCCGGTTGTTCCCTCGCTGGTGGGCTTCGCGGATGGAGCGGGCGGTGGCGGACGATACGTGCTCGTCCGGGACGGCTGCCGCGCGGGACCAACTCTGGGACGTGTGCGGGGCGGCCTTGTGTGAGAGGCAGCCGTCGGCCCTGTTGGTTCGTTTGGCGGAGGCGGTCGAGGCCTCTGCGCCAGTGACGGCCTTTCCTTTTTTCTTCCCTTCTCTCCTCTCCCTCGGGCCATGTCATAATTTGGCTCACCCAACCCTCCTCGCTTTCGATTTGCCTTTCCTTTTGGCATACCTGTACAGGATCGAGATCACGTTGTTTCAGCTCTTCCCATTTCCTTGGATTTCAGGATTGGTTGTTACAGGCGTGTGTGTCGCGAAGTCAAAAAAATATTTCAAAATTAATAAATGTCGACGACCAGCACCCTCACGGATGACCTGCGCGCCGCGTTGCGTGCTCTGCGCACTGGCCTGACCCCGGACTACTTGGCTCAGCACGCTCTCCAGCCCGAGCACGTACGTTTCTCCTCAATATACCTCATATCAGATTAACAGCTTATCCACCAAATCTGACAGCTCGTTATCTGGAAAGTCAATCTCGCCAATGTCCACGGCAGTGACTATACCTTGACGCCCGGGCAGTCCGTGGTCCTGCTCAAGTTCCTCCGCGCACGCGAATTTGTGGTGGCCGACGCGCTCGCCATGCTCACCGCGACGCTGGTGTGGCGCCGCGATTTCAACGTGCAGTCGGTCCTAACCGAGTCGTTCCCCGAGTCGATGCAGGCCGTTGGCCAAGTGTGCGGCCGCACGCGCACCGGCGAGCCCATCACCTTCAACTACTATGGCGCGCTGGATGTGGACGCGGTGCTGACGGATGCGGCGGCAGTGGAGAAGTTTGTGCGGTGGCGCGTGCAGCTCATGGAGCGCGCCATGGCGCTTCTTGATTTCGAGCAGCGGCCCGAGGTGGAACTGGTCATGCAGGTGCACGACTACGCCGGCGCGAGCATGCGGCCCAGGGGCAACATGCGCGACGCCACCAGGCAGATCATTGCGCTCTTCTCGGACCACTACCCCGAGTGCCTGGCCCGCAAGCTGTTTGTCAACGTGCCGGCGCTCATGAGTGGCTTGTTTGCGGCCATCTCCATCTTTTCGGCCGCCAAGACCCGTGCCAAGTTCCAAATGGTGGGCGAATCGGCGACCCGCGCCACTTTGTGGGAATCGGCCGACCCGCTGGTGCTCCCCGCTCGCTACGGCGGCCTGCACGCGGGCGCCATGGACCACGACTCTCCGATCGCGCCTCCGAACCCAGACTTGCCGTTCGGCACGCTGCGCACCGTTACCGTCCCGGCCCGGTCGGCCGTGACCGTATGGATCTCTGGGATCAAAGCCGTGCCCACGCGCATCCACTACCACGTTGTCACCTCGACGCAGGACATTGATGTCACGGTTGGCGTGGCCGACAAGATCAGCACGCCAGACCTCTTGTCGAAGGGTATGCCCGTGACCATTGTGAATGACAAGCATGACCCTGCCGCTGCCGCCGGGAGCTGGCCAGTGGAGGCCAAGGGTCGTGGCGAGATTGTCGTTGGCAATCTCGAAGTTCCTGCATCCGGAAGTGCTGGCGCTGGCGCCTGCCCGTACTTGGTGTTGGACAACTCGTACAGTTACTTTACGAGCAAGGACGTCCGCTTTGCCTTGTACGAGAGCACCGATCAATGAAAAAAAAAAGGTCTATATATTTATATATGCTCCTTTACAACATTCAAACATCCTCGGCCGCTACTGCAGGCCCAATATCCAAGGCCCGCTGGCCTTGGAGAGCAACCGACGCTTCACGAAGGGCCGCCAGAACGGCACGGTTCTTGCGCTCGCGCTCGAGTTCCAGGCGCTCAAATGCCGACAGGCGCTCATCTTCCTTGGCGTCGCGCTCCGCGGCGGCCTCGCGAAGCTCGAGAGCAAAATCCGACTCCTCAGTGGTAGTGGCGGAATTTTCTTTGGTCCATGCGCGCACGCGCTCGGTGCGCTCCACGGCGCGCATGCGGGCGTCGTGGTCGACGGGCGTGGCCGAAATCTCGGCCATCAGGCCCTGGACCGTCACCTCCCATGTGCCGTCAGGTGCGTCGGGATCGACCGTGTCCACGACCACGGGCCGCGGGAGCGTGGTGCGGGACCCCGCCAGCTCGGCCACCCGGCGCATCTGCTCAGCGATGCGGTCGGCGCGGTCGCACACGTCGAGGGCCGTGTCCACGGCGGCCTCGGCTCGGGCCAGCGCCTGCTGCTCCACCACCACGCGGCCCAGCTCCCTTTCCCACACGCGCTTCCAGGCCGGGGTGGCCGCGTCGATCGACGCCGCCGCCTGGCCCGCCTGCTCGGCCACCGCCGTCGACTCGGCCCGCGCGTACTCGAGCGCCGCCTTTGTTGGTACCGCCGATCGCTGCACCATGTCGAGCCGCAGCTGCTCAATGTGCTCCCACAGGTCGGTCGCGCGGGCGTCCAGCGCCATGGTCGATGCTTCCAGCGCGGGCTGCGACGCAGCTATGGCTTCCCGCGACAGACCCTCGCTCAGGACCGGAGCGGTAGTCGATGCAGACGCAGCAGAAGCTGAGCGTGCCGTGAGCGCCAGGCGCACCGCATCCCGCGCCGCATCGGCCGCTCGCGCAAACTGGGCCGTGTGGTCCGCCACCTCGGACCGCAGATCCGCCAGCTCTTGCCGCATGGCGCCAATCGCCGCAACGCGCTCGCGGGCCGTGAGCGTAGAGCTGCCGCCGCGAGCCTGGGGCCGCCGCGGCTCGTCGGCGAGCGGGTCCACCAGCCGCAACAACGAGCCATCGGTGATATCGCGTGCCGCGTCCTCGAGCTCGAACCAGGGCCGTGTGGGCGCAACCGCATCTTGCACCTCCACGCGGTACGGAAACCCCCCGTCGCCATTGGTGTCGGGCGGCGGCGGCAGGACCAGGTGGAATTTGCGAATAAAGAGGGCGTAGATGGCGGTTGGGGTGAGGGAAGCGGCATCCACGGGAGGGTCCAGCGAAGCGCGCTTGACATCGCGGTCCACTTGCAAATACAGTTTGGCCACTAGCCGCGGATCATCGGCCGAGTGGATGGATGTGCCAGAGGACGAGGAGAATATCACGGGGCCCATCCGCGCAGCGAGGCGGGTAGCCAGGGCGGCCGACATGGGGCGAGGGCGGCGGGCGGCGCGACGCGAAGGCGGGGCCGTCCCTGGCGGCAGCGAACCCGTAGAAGATGTCGTGGACAGGACAGGACCAGTAGCACTTGCACCACCGCTCCGGTCGAGAGATGCGAGGAAGCTGCGGTGCTTGTCCTGCAGCGAGCGAATGAGCTGGTGGATCAGCATCGTGATTTCCTCGGACGCACCCTCGTCGTCGGCGGG
Source organism: Blastocladiella britannica (assembly GCA_025349905.2). Classification (NCBI taxonomy): domain Eukaryota; kingdom Fungi; phylum Blastocladiomycota; class Blastocladiomycetes; order Blastocladiales; family Blastocladiaceae; genus Blastocladiella; species Blastocladiella britannica. The sequence continues at coordinate 3,405 of MU624844.1, forward strand.
GGCGCTGCCGTACGTGGCCGCGGTCGTGGATGCCGACTGGCCCGAGTCCCGGCGGTGCGACGCCACCTCCGTTGGTGTTCCCGGTCGTGATGGCGTCGCCGAGTGAGCGGTCGTGCCCGTCACCTCAAAGAGGTCCTCCAGCGACGCGCGCAGGTCCTCGGGGAACGTTTGCAGGTCCGTCACATCGATGCGGTGCTTTTCAAACACGGTGATGGTGTTGAAAAACTCCTTGACCACAGCCGTGTACAGCAGCGATACATGCTCGTCGGTCACCTCGGAGAGGTCCAGCACGCCGAGTAAAAGTTGCCGGCAGGTGGCGGTAATGCGTTTGATGGTGGTTTGAATGACGAGCTGTGGGCGTATTTTTCAATGGCTTAAGACGAATGAAAAAATAAATGGAGAGGAGACATACGGCTGCGTTTTGCGACGCATCCAGGAGGGCCATGGTTGGGGTCGCTGGGTCCAGGTGGGCTGCTGTCGAAGGGTCGGCCACTTGGGTGCCTCCGAGCAATGAACCAAGGGCCTTGGGAATGGGGACGTAGGGCATCCACCTTGCGACGTCGCCAGATCCAGGAAGGGCCATGCTACCAATACGCCGAGCCCGGGTCGAGACAGACGAGAAAAGGCTGGCCATTCTCTTTCCGTTTTTGTTGTTTTACGGCACACTCGTCGGTACAAGTACTACAATTACAACTACAAGTGGTATTATTCGCTCGCTGGTCGCGAATTATATGGATATGAAGGCGCTCCTAACGGGCGGGCAGGAAAAAGGGTTACTGGACTTGGCGAATTTGGCGAAGGAAAGAGAAAATGTTTCAAAAAAAACTTCGTGGCGCATTTGCTACTTTTCCCACTGTACTTGGACGCTTATGGGAACCTGGACGAGTCCAACGGCAAGGGCGACCCCAACGACGGCGAAGGTGGCAACCTCGACGCCATGGCTAAAGAGCAGCTCTGAAATGGACGCAAAGACGGATCCGCCCTTGCTGGGCAGCGGCTCGCCAGCGCGGATCCGGTGCAGCAGGGCGACTTGCTCGTCGAGATTAAAGTCGGATTCGTCATCATCATCATCTTCTTCGTTGTCTTCCTGGTGGTGGTTGTGATCGTCCGTTTCTGCAGCAGTAGCATTGGCGGTACGACAGCACTCGCAAATATCTTCGGCGAGCATATCAGTCTCTGTGTCGGCTTCTTCGACCTTGTGCACGTCAGATTGCACGATTGGCTCGTCTTTTCCCACCTGTTTGGCCAACATATCAATCGGTGTTGTTCTTGTATTCAAAAAATTGAAAAAGGAAATGCATACCCACTGATCAAATGGAATCGCCTCCAGGGTCTTGAGCAGCACTTCTTCGACTGCCGCACCGTCAACAATGGGAGCATGGTCGTCTTCATTGTCTGAGGGATTGGCGACCTCCGCACCACCAGCAAGTGAGTGGGAAGGGCCACTCAGGTGCAAACAAAGATCGGATCCGCGTTTGAGAATGGCGACCAGCGGTGGCGGAGGATCCACGGCAGCGACATTGATTTCGAGGATGGCAGCCGCTTCCTACATTTCGATTCAGTATTTCAGTTTGCTTCCGACTAAGCTTTCTAAAGGCGTGGATCACGAACAGGGAACCGAGCAAGATTGATGCGCAGAAAGAGACTATCTCCAGGGTACTTGAGGGAAAGCGTCGCGAGGTCCGAGTCCAGGACAGAGCATGCAGGACATCTTTTTTTTTTGGTTTGATGTGAGCGATCAAGGCCATTACCTCCTTCATCAACCCAAAAAAAGAGAGGAGAACGTTACCCGGCGCAAGATGCCTGGACAATAATCTGTAACTATGAAGGTCAGAGTTGATTTTGGGTGGGAAGAAATGGGGAACCGCACATGCTTGGTGTCGTGGTGCTCGGCAATCAGCTGATCGAGCTGGCTCGCCGAGTGCACTGTCAGGACGCGGACGAAATCGTTATCGTAGTACACCGTCATGTTATTCACGATGTGATTTGAATGGGAACTTGAGGAGAGATGCTCGCAAATTCTTCTTGGAAGAAACAAACGGCGAAAAATGGACGCAGCACCAACAGCACAAGGACAGGCGCCGACGGCAACTTTCGCGCCGGCCACGTTAGACCCACTGGGCGGCGCTGACTGGCCCTTCATCTTGCAAATCGCCTATAACCCGTACGCGCCCAAGCCGGCCACCGCGCACCATGGTCTGCCTCCGCCGCCGCCGCCCACGCGTCCAGCGGTAGAGCGCACGCGGTTTTACGTCGAGCGGCACCGGTCGCTTGCCCTGGCGCTTCTACAGTCACTGGCCGATCGTGCCACCGCCGCAGTAAGCGCTGCTCCTGCTCCTTCTGGTTCTGGACTGGTGACTGGCAATGGCACTGCTGGCGCTCCGCCGATGCCACCACCACCACCACGGCCACTCATCACGCGCGTTGCGACCGTCGACTCGCTTTCGTTTGCGGCGCCTGGCCACACTGCCGAGCCATTGCATGCGACGACCACGACAACACCTGCTCCAGTGCTGCCCTCATCGATCCTGGCCGAGATACTGGAAGTGCAGGCAGACCTGGAGACGAGCCTTGACGACCGTGCGTGTTTCGTCTCGCACGTATCTTGACCGACCGACAGTTGACACATGGTATACAAAATTCAATAGTCCAAACCCACGTCAAGCTCTCGCGCGCGACACGGGCAGCCCAGGTCGCAACGCTGTCGCAGTCCAACCAAACGTCGGCCCTGATCACCTCTTTGTTGAAACTCGACCATGCACTGGCCACCAGCCTGACTGCCGCCGCGCCAGCAGCGGCCCAGCTGGCTGCGGTGGCGCGATTGCCCGCGGATCCCGCGAACGTGGTGGATTACGCGCGGTTTGTCGGCAACTGGACGTCACCACCCTCCAAGCGCGCGGCTGACGCGTTTATTGCCGGCATTGGCGCTGGCAAACTTGGCGAAATGGTCCATGGAGCCTGGCCAATGGAGAAGCAGGTGCGCGCGGGCGTCTTGATGGCGGCAGCGAATGCCACTGCTGCCACTGCCACCGATGCTGGTGCTGCCGGCACTGCATCAAGCCAGCCGGCAGTACCTCTTGCCACCACCGATTCCGTTGTCGGCACTGCTACCTCTACGACGGGTGCGCTCACATTTTCTTTTTAATGCCGCGTTGACCTGTTCACTCATCAAATCAAATGTCGAAAAACAGACGCAACAGGGACCCCGGTACCATCCCGTGCGGCCGAAACCAATGCCGCGCTTCTGGGCATCATGGACGACGAGACGGCGGCGGCGGTGGACGACGACGAGGCGCTCGAGTTCGACTTCTGACCGACCGTGTAGTTGACGTCATAAGCTTCTGTTGGCCAATTAAAATCACACCCCGCCCCAGGGCGCTGCAGGTTCCCTTTCTGACCAAAAACCAAAATAAAGCAAAAATATCAAAGGATGTCGTCGCCCGCGGCGGTCCTGTTTGGCCCCAATGCACCGTCGCGCGAAACAGCCCTCCGCGCGGCACTGATCGCGGCCGCCGCCGCCGCCGCCGCCGCGCTCGTCTCCCGCCGCCGCCACCAGTCGACAGCACAACAACAGAGCGAGGGCACAATCGACTCGGCAGAGGTTGCAAGCGACTGCCACGCCACCGACCTGGCACCGCACTTTGCGCAGATGCCGTCGGGTACCGCGCGCGTCGGCGTCAACAAGGAGTTTCTGCGCCAGCTGCGCGCGGTGCTGCGCATTTGCATTCCGTCGGCCACCAGCAAGGAGGTGCTGCTGCTGGCGCTGCACACGTCGTTCCTGCTCCTGCGCACGTACATTAGCGTGCTGGTGGCCAAGATTGACGGCCGCATCGTCCGCGATCTGGTGGCCGCCAATGGCCGCGAGTTCCTCAAGGGCCTCGGGTACTGGTTCGCCATTGCGCTGCCGGCCACCTACACCAACTCCATGATCCGGTACCTACAGTCCAAGCTGGGCATGGCGTTCCGATCGCGCCTCATGAACCACATCCACGAGCTGTACCTGGATGACAAGCTCGGGTACTACAAGCTGCTGACCCTCGACAACAACATTGAGGCGCCCGACCAGTTCATTGTGTCGGACGTCGCGCGCTTCTGCGACGTGGTCGCCTCCGTGTACTCGAATGTCGGCAAGCCGGTGATTGACATTATCATCTTCAACTACCAGCTGTCAAAGTACATTGGCTGGACTGGCATGACAGTATGTGTTGTATTCACTTTTTGCTGCTACTTTTGGCTGGACCAGGCATTGATTTATACATGGGAAACAGGGCCTGTTCGTCAACTACATGGTGACGGCACGCCTGCTCCGCGCCGTAACGCCCGCGTTTGGTCGGATGGCTGCCCAGGAGGCCAAACTGGAGGGCGAGTTCCGCACCGCGCACACGCGTCTGACCCTGAACGCCGAGGAGATTTGCTTCTACAATGGCGAAGATCGCGAAAAGACGCTCCTCAACGACGCGTACATGCGTCTCGTCAAGCACGTCAACTCGATTTACCGCACCCGTGTCGGGTACAACATGTTTGAGGATTTCTTGGTCCGTTTTTCTTGCTTTTCTTTTGGTTGGAATGGAAAACTGACCGCATCAATGACATGCATATATGTAGATCAAGTACGTCTGGTCCGCCGTTGGCCTCGGCGTGTGCGCTGTTCCAGTGTTTCTCCCGGAATACTCTGGCAGCAAGTCCCGTTCCGCCGCCGTTACCGGCAGCCCCACCACGACCGGATCATCGCACGCTCCTTCTTCCTCCCCGTCAGCATCGTTGTCGATGCCCTCGGTTTCTTCGTTGACCGAGGAGCACCTGAATGGCAGTTCCAACCTGCCCGAGGCGATGGTGGTCGACCCCACTCCGCGCGCTGCTCGTTCGCACACGCAATCTTTCATCACCAACAAGCGCCTGCTCCTGTCGCTGGCAGACGCAGGCGGCCGCATCATGTTCTCGCTCAAGGAGATTAGTGAGCTGGCAGGGTTCACGTCGCGCGTGTACTCGCTGTTGTCGGTGCTGCACGCGGTCCACGGCGGCCACTACCCGGCAGCCGAAGCGGCCGCAGCGGCGGCCCGTGCACAGGGCGCCGCCGAGCCCACCAAGTACTCGCTGGCCGCGATCCACGGCTCCACCAAGGTCGGCGGCGACTCGCTGGTTCTCAACAACATTGATGTGGTTGTTCCCAACGCTGCCGGTGGCGCTGGACAGCCGCTTGCCACGGGGCTTTCGGTGACGCTTCGCCAGGGCGACCATTTGCTGATTCAGGGCGGCAACGGCGCCGGAAAGACGTCGGTTGCGCGTATCGTGCGCGGTCTGTGGCCCGTGTTTGAAGGCACGATCGAGCGCCCGCACGCGCAGGACTTGTTCTTTATCCCGCAGCGACCTTACTTGGTCTTGGGCACGCTTCGCGACCAGGTCATTTACCCTGACTCGGCCAAAGACATGGCTCGCAAGGGCAAGACCGACACGGATCTGCTGGGTATCCTTGAGTTGGTTCATCTGGCATACCTTCCTGGTCGTGAGGGCGGTTGGGATACCGTCAAGGAGTGGAAGGACGTGTGCAGCGGCGGCGAGAAGCAGGTGCGTTCTTCTCGTTTTTCTTTTCATTGGAGTTGATTCTGACTCGCTCTTTTTGATATCACAGCGCCTCAACATGGCTCGGCTCTTTTACCACTGCCCCAAGTTTGCCTTCTTGGACGAGGTACGCCATTGTTGGATCCTTCGTTTCATTGAACTGACACAAACGACAAAATTGTAGTGCACATCGGCGGTCTCGAACGACGTCGAAGCGCTCCTCTACCAGACGGCCAAGGACATGGGCATCACCATCACCACCGTGTCGCACCGCCCAGCCCTGTCAAAGTACCACCGTGCAATCCTGCGCTTCAAGGACGACGGGAGCTACGAGGTGACCCAGACCGGCACCGCCGCCGAGGTCATGTCGCTGGAACGCGAGATCCAATCGCTCGAGGAGCGCATTTCCGCCATGCCAAAGCACAAGACTCGGCTCGAGGAGGTCAACATCGAGCTCGGCCTTGCTCAGTAGAAAATCTACTTATCTTTCAATTTCTTTAATCGCGAAGCAAAAACAAAAACAAAACGAAAGAAATGCCGGCACGGACCGTCACCCTGCCCGATCACGTTGGATGGCGGTTCGCGGGCAACATGAACGCCAGCGCCATGGCCCTGGGCGATGCAGACAATGATGGCGGCGCTGAGCTGGTGGTAGCCAATATCCGCGGCTGTTTGGCCGTGTTTAAATACTTGACTGGCAACGGCGACATGGGCCCTGGCACCGCCGGCGGCGGCCGCGACGACGACCGTCCCTCACGCCGAAGCTCTGGCAGCCGCTACTCGCCCGTGACGCGCGGCGAGCCGGGCTCGGACAACGACGAGGGGCTTTACGGCAACGCTGGTCTCGACAACGACAGCACCGACGACGAAAGCGACGACAGCGATTCCGACTCGGACGCGGACAGCGTGCTTGATGACTGGACTTCGCCGCTGCACGGGTCCACAGGCGCCGGATATAACATGGGCGATCCATGGCTCACGATCGACGGCCTGGGAACGGTCACGAGCCTGGCGGTCGGGGATATCCTGGGCACGGGCCGCAACTCGATCGTTGCGGTCAGCGCCGAAGGCACACTGCATGTTCTGGACATTGTGGCAGGACACCCGCTCCCCGCCGACCTCGGGACCCCAAATCGCGGCACCGCGGGTCGCGACACTGCTGCCCTGGTGGTACTGATCCGTACATCGGCTCCTTTGAATGTGTGTCGCATGCTGATTGCTGACGTGGGTGCGTCCTCCAAACAGTCTCCTCCTTACCACCGCTAATTGAGATGCATTACAGACGGGGACGGCCGCAACGAACTGATTTTGGCGCGCACCGACCGTCAAGTGTACATTTTCTCGCTGTCCGTGTCATTTGGACTCCAGTTGTCGCCAGCATCAATCCACATTCCACCACTCCCGGGAGCCTCAGGAGCGCCGTCCACGCCGTTTACGTCTCGGCCGGGCAGCATTGCCCACGGAGGAGGATCGGCGCTACCAGGTGGCGGCGGTGGCCCCGCCCACTCACTTTACCAGGAAGCATTACGGTCTCCCGCCAACACTACAGCGGGGTCAATGCACTTGGCAATGTCGTCGGCGGCGCCATCAGTCAGCAGCCTCAGTGTCGGGCAACAAGCAGCGCCAACGCCGCCGGCGACAGCTACAGGAGTTGGAGCAGCATCCGCCGCGTCTGGCCTGCAAGCGTCGTCGGGTCTCGCGGCCAAGCTGGGAACGCTCCAGCGCCGCCGCACCGTGACGTCGCCTCCGTCGAACCTCGCTGCTGTCATTGCATCGGGTCCATCCGGCACTGGTGGTGACCACCATGGATTGGCGTCACACGTGGGAAGCATCGCTGCTTCTGCTGCTGCCACTGCCACATCCAACTCGACGACAGGCGCCGCTACCACCGCGGATGCGCCCGGGCACGCCAGCGTGAGTGCGTCGACGCCCGATCTGTCGCCAACATCGACGCCCATGCCGCCCCAAATCCTGCCTGCCCATTCCCTCGACTTGCGCGCTCGCCACGGATTCCCCGGCCAGGTGGCATCGCTGGCGCTGATTGAGCGGTCCGAGGGGGCTCGGTTCTTGCTCGTGTCGCAGCCGTGTGGGACCTACGTGAGCCTGTCGAATGACGGGCAGCAGTCAACGGTGACAGTGCTTCCCCAGCGCGCAGGGCTCGATCTTCCTGGGCCCAAGGAGAACGCGTTGGGCATGAATTCTTACCTGCGGAATCTCAATGCGGCCATGTCTTTTCAGGTACTGCTTCTCCTTTTGCATTCATTTTGTTGTTGGAATTGCCCGGCAGTTGACAATGAATAACAGCCAGTGCGATACTCGACTAGCGAACCCGACGCAACGGCGGCAACCACTTCAGCAAGCCAATTTACTGGAGAGGTCGGGACCGAGATTGTCGTGATCCCGCCCCGCCTCCCTGATCATTCTCGTACCCGAACACGACCGTCCAAGGGACCACCGCTGACGGAAGGCAGCACGATCTGCGTGGTAACCGCCGACGGAACACTGACCTTCCAGTATGCGTCCGGCGAAGCACGGTCGACGGACTTGCAGGTGAACCACCAGCTGCTGACCGCGACACACCTGGAGGGCAACGTGGTGGCGTGCGGGGTGGACGGATCGACGTACGTAGTGTCGCCGTCACTGTGTGCGGTGCAGGTGATTGGGACCACGGGCCGCACCGCCGCCTTTGCCGCGGGCCACTTGGCGCTGCGGCCGGGAGCGAAGCCGCGACCGTGCTTTGTATACGCCGGGTTTGACGACACGATCCGCGTAGTGCCGGCGCTCGGGCTGCTGCTCAAGTCGGTATCGCTGACCACCGCGGGCGATCTGCAGCTGAGCGCGTCCGTGCCCGCGAGCGAGCTGGCGCAGCTCTTGTACTCCACTTCTCCTTCATCTTGAACCAAAATACCAAAAAAAAACATGTCCGCGGCAGCCCCGACCGCCCTCCAGCAACTGGCCAATGCCAACTTTGAGGAATCGCGGGATTTCCTTGTCCGGTACGCGATACCGGCGCTTCAGACCTTGCGGGCCATGTCCGAGCAGCCGCAGTCGGAAGCGGAGCGCGCCAGCATCATTCAGCGGCACGCGATGCTCACCAACACCATCACCGCGGTCCTGGCGCGATACCCGGCACTCCGGGGCCTCTTTAACCGGAATCCAGCCGCTCCTGCCGCCGCCGCCACCACCCCTTTCGTTCCTGGAGCTGGTCCCGGTGCTGGTCCCGGTGCCGGAATCGCTGTATATAACAATAATGGTATTCCTGCTGCTGCAGCGATGGCAGGTACCCCCGTCGTTCCTGGTGCTGGCGCAATTCATCCTGCAGCAGCAGCTGCAAACGGCGGTGGTCATAATGGTGGTGGATTCGCGGCGCCGCCAACAACTCTGGCCGGTGCAGCACCAGGGTCCTCCACGGGCTCCCCGACCATTGCCATGGCGCAGTCGCATGCGCGGGCCGCGTTCCCAATGGCAGCCCCGGCCCCGATGGCGGCCCCGAACCGCGTCACCTACGTGAGCCCACCGCCGCCGATCTTTGTCCCGCTCGGCTCTACGGGATCCGCGTCGTCATCGCATCCGTACGGCGGAAGTATCACAATGGCCGGGCGAGCGGATCCCTCCATGAGTGGTCGAGGAGGTGGAAGCGCAGGTGCCGGTGGTGGCAATGGGACCGACCGAGGCGGCGGTGACGCGGGCGTCGCCACCCGGCGCAAACTAGCGGACCTGGTGACGCAGATCGACCCTACGCAAAAGTGCGATGCCACCACGCACGCGGTCCTACTGGAGCTCGCGGACGAGTTCATTGAGACCGCCACTCGGTTCGCGTGCGAGATGGCTAAGCACCGCGGATCGTCGGCACTGGACCCCAAGGACTTGCAAATGTACATTGAGTCGCACTACCGCATCCGGGTGCCCGGGCATTTCACGGACGCTGCCAAGGAGAGCGCCGAGGTGCTGCTGCTGCGGCGGCGGCCCGTCATGGTGCACGCGCACCAGCAGCGGCTCTCGCACGTCAAGCGGGCGGTGCATGACGAGCTCAAGCGGCGCAAGGAGGAGGAGGACATGGAAATGGCGCTCGACGACGACGACCACGCCTGAATTGATCATTCTTATCCTTTTTATTTCTTCAGGATCCGTTGTTGTGACGGCCATACCCCACGGATCCGCGGATGTACTCGGGATCAACGTTATCATCTAGTCACACAATTTCAAACCCCTGTTTCTACGGTACACGGCGCGGCACTTGCGCGGGCCTTCCGACCTACAGAGTTGTATTTCGCTATAAACCCGGTGTGTTCGCACCAGCGGGGGTGTCCTCTCTCATTTTAAAGAAAACAAATGTTGGCACATTCCTTGACGCGTCGCTTGCCGCTGGCCGCACTGCGGCACACGACGACAAGTACAGCAGCAATTACCCCACTCACTTCGACCTTGCCCGCCGCGCGCCCCGTGGTCTCGATAGGCAAGACGCGTGGCCGCTTGGTGATCATTGGCTCTGGCTGGGCTGGCTTCAAGCTCCTTCGCAACATTGACACCCGCCACTACGAGGGTCACTATTAGCATTTATTATATCTGCCTTCTTGGCGCTCGCGATTGACACAACGTACTTGTCCTTTCAGTTGTATGCGTGAGCCCGCGCAACTACTTCCTGTTCACGCCGCTCTTAGCGTCCTCGGCCGTCGGCACCCTCGAGTTCCGCGCCATCATCGAGCCCGTGCGCCAGTTTCACAAGCCGATTCAATTCCACCAGGCATCGGTGGACTCGATCGATTTCGGGAACAAGACGATCCGGTGCACTTCGCAGCTGCAGGACAACCACGACACGTTTAATCTGGCCTACGACAAGCTGGTTATTGCTCCCGGTGCACACTCCAACACGTTTGGGATCGAGGGGGTTCGCGAGAACGCGTTTTTCCTCAAGGATATTGGCGACGCGCGCCAGATTCGCGCTCGGATCATCGAGTGCTTTGAGGTATCTTTTTCTGCTTGGTTTTTATTGTTTACCTGAGACTCACATCTATTCATGTACACAGCATGCAATGCAACCCGGCGTCTCGGAGCAAGAGCAGCTCAAACTCTTGCACTTCCAGGTCGTTGGTGGTGGCCCGACCGGGATCGAGTTTTCGGCCGAAATGCACGACTTTATCACCGAGGTATGAACCAGACTGGTATAGAGAGTCCATTTGTTGACGTCAGTATTGTTTTGATCAGGACTTGGCAAAGCTCTACCCGCAGCTGATGCCCAAGGTGCAAATGACGCTGTACGACGTGGCGCCGCGCATTCTTGGTGCGTTTGACGCCAAGCTGTCTGAGGTGGCCACCAAACGATTCACGCGTGGCGGAGTCAAGATCCGCACCAGCACGCGGGTCGCCAAGGTGGAGCCTGGTCAGATTACGCTCGGAGACGGAACCAGCTCCCCCTTTGGCATGCTGGTGTGGGCAACGGGCATTACGCAAACGCCGTTGGTGCGCTCGCTCGCAGACCGCCTCGAGTTTGAGGAAAAGGGGCTCGGACGCATCCACACGGACGCGACCCTTCGCGTGATGGCTGCAGACGGGAAAGTGATGGAAGACGTGTATGCATTGGGGGACTGTGCTCGCATCAAAGGTCCGTCACTTTTTTTCGTTTATGTTGGGTACCTCTCACTCACAAAGTCATTCTGCTACGACAGACAAGGACTTGCCTGCTACGGCCCAGGTGGCCAACCAAAAGGCAACGTTCCTGTCAAACCAGCTGAATGCACCGGAAAAGCCGCCGACGCCCTTCACGTACCGCCACATGGGCGCCATGGCGTACATTGGATCGTGGGAGGCGGTGGCCGACATTTCAAAGGACTTTAAGCCCTCGGGCTGGGGCGCGTGGGTGTTTTGGCGGTCGGCGTACCTGACCATGTCGGTGTCGTTCCGCAACAAGATGCAGATCCCGATGTTTTGGTTCCTTGCTTGGGCATTTGTACGTTTTCATTTGATTTCTCCCGATCCACCCATGCTCAACTCAAATATGTTTTTCAGGGTCGCGACGTGTCGCAATTCAAGTAAATGAGAAGGAACGAGAGATTGTAAAGTGGAAAATGAAATTCAAAGAGTGGGATCGCCTATATTGGGATGGAATACAGGTCGCGCTCCAGTCCGTGCACTTTTTGCTTTAGTCCAACCACCTCGCGCTGAATCTTGGCGGCGCGGGTTGCCGTTTGTTCCGTCAAGCGCAGCACCTCCATTTCCGCGTCCTGCAGAGGCGCCGATTTGATGATGTGCTTTTCCAGCTCCTTGACCTGGCGCCGGAGCAAGAGAATGTCGTTAGTGAACCCTTCAATCTCGTAGTCGCGTCGCTTTTTCAGTGATCGGTAGCTATTGTAATTGCGAGTGGTTAGCAAGAAGCGTGAATGGTGGAATGGAAGGACGCACTCGTTCTTGAGCGAGTCGACTTTGTGCTGCAAAACCTCAATCTTTTTCTTGGAGGCGGCTTCTCGCTCTTCCGAGTCCGACTAGACAAAATGTATTCATGTCAGAATCAAGGAAACAAAAGGAAAGAAAGAGCGGATCCGAACCCTCGAATTCCTGAGCTCCTTTTCATATCGGCTCAGCTGGGATCGCAGCTCGTGCAAAAGGGACTCGTTCTTTTTGGTGACGCGGGCCTCGATTGCACGCTCAATGTGATCGGATTTGGACCGTAAGTCGAGGTACCGCGCGCGCAGCGTGTTGACCTCGTCCACCAGCTTGACCCGCTCTTCTTTCAGCAGCCGCTCGTTCATCAAGTACGCCTTGCGGATCGTCAACACCTCTTATAAAGGGATCAATGTAAGGGGGGACGAAACTATCGCGACAACAAAAGCAACAGAAATACCTTTGGTGTTCTCGCGCAAAAACTCCTGGTGCTGGGCCAGCTTATCTGTCAGTTCGCTTGCGCGGGCAGCGTCGGCGTCAGCGCGGGCCTTTTCCTCGCGGTTGCGCACATCGGCGTCCTCGCGAAGCCTGCTGATGGCCTGATCGTGGGCTACCCGCAGTTCCTCCAACTGTGCGCGCTGCGACTGCAAGTGAAGGCGGAGGACGGCGGTTTCGTCGCGTACCGTCAACCCAGGCTCGCTCCCCATTGCATTCTTCTCAAATATATCACAAGTCAGTGAAGGGCCGCATTACCCAGAGAAGGGAGGATATGTCAACGGACCGGATCAACGCCAACACCCTCAGCGGCAGCCGTGGCAGCAGCAGGGCCACTAGTGGTGTGTAGTGGGGGAACGGATCCCGGGCGTCCTCCAGGACTCGGAGAGCGTGATCGAGCCGAGGAATGAGCTGCTGCCGCCTTTGGCCCATTATTTTTCCCATCGGTAGCACGCACGAGTTTGCGATAGACTGAGGGCTTAAAGTAGGTAGTCTCGTCCTCGGGCACCTGCTGGCCACAGAGTCCCAGCAAGTACCGGATCTTGCGGCGGTCCTTGAGCTCCTGGATGCGCAGCTCGTCGTTTTCGGCCAGTACTCGCAGCAACTGCTTGCGCTCGTCGACCAGTGCGTGTTGTGCGTCCGAGAGCGCACGTTGCAAGGCCGCGATCTCGTCGGCGCGCACCTGCAGCTCCCAGGTGAGGCGGTGGTGCTCCTCGTGCGAGGCCTTGATGGCATCGAGCGCGCCAATGTACGACTGCAGCTCTTGCTCCGACTGCTCGACGCGCTCCTTGTAGTAACGCAGAAGCTCCTCGGACAATGGCAGGCGATCGAGGTTGGCCTTGGTGTCTGACAGGGGCGGCGCGTTCATTTTTTTTCCTAACGTGTGCTGCTGCAATGAGAACGAGACCCGCAGTGGGAAAATCTCTTTGAATTTTTCGCCACAAAGAAAAGAGTAAAATGACCTCCGTTGCCGACGCCCTGCACGAACTGCGCGTCCTGCGTGCGGTACCTCGCGTCAAGCCCCTGCTCACGATTTCTATGGCCGACCTTGTACTTGCTCACCCGGCGCGTGCTGGCGACGAAGGTTCGTTCTGTTGTTTCGATCAATTCGAGGTATCATGCACAATTGACCAACCTGACAGCTACCACCACCCAGTATGGCCCATTCACGAGCAAGTAGCTATTGCTCACCTCGATCTGGGACACTTGGACGTGGCCGAGGTGCGTCCTTTTATGTTTCTTTGGTAAAGGAGAAGCTAAACGCCTTGAGCAACAGCAACACATTGCCACGCTGGAAGCCCGCTTCTCGGCAACATCCACGCGTATCCGCAAGCTGCGCGGCATGCAAGCCGAGGCACGCGGCGATTTCACCGCGGCTGGAGCCATCTATGACGCGCTGATCGAGGCCAACGAGTCTGATGTGGTTCGTTTTCTTTACCTTAATGCTCGACCTCAATCTCAGTGCCCATTATCATACAGTCGGTCCTCAAACGTAAAGTCGCCCTCCTAAAAACGTCCGGCCGCCCACGCGACGCCATCGCCGCCCTCGCCACCTTACTCGACACGTACCCGATGGATCCCGAGGCATGGCTGGAACTGGCCGACCTGTACGCGTCGCAGTCGATGCTGCAGCAAGCGCTGCACTGCATCGAGGAGGCGATCTTACTGGTGCCCACGTCCCATTTCGCGCACGCCGCGTACGCGCAGACCCAGTACGCGCTGGGCCACCGCGAGCTGGCGCTCAAGTCGTTCTGCCGCGCCGTCGAAATCGTGCCGTCGTATGCGGCGGGGTTGTACGGGATCGTGCAGTGCTGCGCTGCGCTGCTTCTGGCCAGTTCTGCTGCTGCCGCGGATGGGGCGACGGCGGACGCAGATCGCAAGCTGTGGCGCCAGCTGAGTACCGCTGCGGCCAACAAGATCGCAAAGCGCGCTGCCGGCGTCACCGTCAAAGGCCAAGACGACTCGGCCGCTGTCCGTGCGGCGCGAGCGTACCTGGACGCGGCGACCAAGCAATAATGACATGTAGATCTGTTTTCTCTATTTTTTTCACGACCTATAACGACCATTACTCTTTCTTTTTGCCAAAGAGCTTGGCAAAGAAACCCTTTTTCTTGGCTGGTGCGCCTGATGCACCCGGGGCAGAGTCCACCCGAACAAGACCCGGGCCGCCCGGCGTCGAGGATGTGGATGACGTTGACGACGACCCCGTGGAGAAGCGGGGAGCCATCTCCGTCGCGATATCGGGTGCTGACGGCACAATGAGAGCAGCCGCCACGTCTACACTACCAGGAGCAGACCCAGTGACCACGGACTCTGAATGCCATCGTGCAGGCTGCTGCTGCTGGTGGTGGTGGTGGTGACCCTGCTGCAGCGGCGGCGGCAGTGGTTGCGGCAGTGGCTGCTGTAGTGCTGGTGGGGCGATGGAAGCCACGGGCGGTGGCACCATATCGACGGGGGACGTGTATGCAACGCGCTGCCCAGCGCCCAAGAACAGCGGTGCCTGCATATTCGGCCGGGGAGGGGCGACCAGCGGAGCCAGGTCAGCAGCCGGCGCAATATGAACCATCGAAACGGTACCCGCGACCGACTGTTGCGCGGTCTGGAACCCGGACCCGACAAACGCCGTGTCCGAGTTGGACGCGCGCGGCGTTGATTCGGCGAGGCTACCGGCCACCACCGACGTGTGAGCGGACGCCAGCGGCGTCGATGTGTTGATTAACGGGGACGGCAGCGTCGGCGGCGCCTTGATGGCCGGCGACTCGGGTGGGGTCGCAGGTGCGGGCGACGCGGACCGCGTCATGGCGGCGACCGCGCGCACCGCGGCAGCGGCAGCCGCTTCCAGAGATACGCCGACAGCCGCCATGGCCCCACCACTTGCACTCTTGGTCGACCCAGTGTCCGAAGCGACTGACGACCGGCGCGAATTGACCAGCGACGTGGCGGATGCGCGGCGGCGGAGCTTGGCAATGAACCGGATCGCCACCATCCCTGCCGACAGCACTTTAGACACCGCCATGGCCACGTCCTCCTTGGTGATATCGTCAGGCGACACAATCACCGCCACGTTCTCTTCCTTGGTTGGCAGGATAAACTCGTCGTGGTCCGTGACCCACGGGTGCGCGCGCACCTCGTCGAGCGTGATGCGCGTCGCCGGGTTCTTGTCGAGCATGCGCGTGAGCAGGTCGAGCAAGTCGTGGTCGAGGTGCCCAATGTCCTGCGGGTCGCCCATCTGCGGCACCGCCTCGGCTGGCAACGTCCAATTTGGCTCCGAGTGGCAAATCGACTCGTACAGGTCCACAATCGAGAACCCGGTAAAGGGCACGCGACCAAACACCATGCAATACAGGGTCACGCCCAGAGACCACACGTCGGCCGCGCGGCCTGACCGGTACGATGTGGACCGGGTAGACGGCGTGAGTGAGTTGGCTGAGGAGCCCATGGATGACGCGCCCAGGGCCGAGTCGGTTGCTTGCGACCCATTTGAAGCGGAGGGGACTGCTGGAACGGACGCTGTTGCTGCTGCGCTATCACTAGTCATGTTGCAGAGCTCGGGTGCCATGAACGCCGGCGACCCCGCAGTCTTGGACACTTCGTCCTTGGACGAGAACATTTCCGACACGCCAAAATCAACGATTTTGAGCTCATTGTCGCCCGAGAGGAGGAGATTGTCCGGTTTGATGTCCTATTGTACTGGATCAGTTACGTTTAAAAAAAAGTGAATGGATAAGAGTACGTACACGGTGGACAATGTTGTGCTCGTGCAGGTACTCAAAGCCCAGGACCATCATTTGAAAATAATCGCGTGCGCGGTCCATCGAGTAAAACTCTCCCGTGGACACGCCATCGTCGCCCAGCTTCATGATCGCCCCGCCCGAGCACAGCTCAAACACCATAAACAGCTGGTCGCCGTCCGGGATCTCGAGCACTTCGAACATCTACCTCATTTTTGTTCGTGAGTCAAACCACCTTTTGCACATGAAAAGGAACATACCTTGACGCAGTGAGGATGGTGCAGTTTCTTCAGGATGGCGGCCTCGCGCACAATTGGGTCGTCTTCGCCAGGCGCGGGTTCGCCCGACGCAGCACGACCAGGTCCACCGGGTGGCATTCCGCCGCGGCCACGGCCTCGACCGCGCATGGCAGCCATCCGAGTACGTGAAGACATGGCCCACATGGCCTTGCGCACGCGCGACTTTGAAAACTCTTTGATGGCATATTCGACACCAGTGGTGGTGTCTATTGCCTGGTACACCTGTTGTTTTATATATGGGAAAAGAGGTTTAGGAAGGGACACATAAATGCTTCGGGGGAATAAGGGAATACGATACCGTGCCGTACGCGCCCTTGCCCAGGAACTTGATGAATTGATACTGGTTGATGCGGGTAGTCCCCGAGTCGTCCTCGGCATGGCTGGTGACGGTGGATTCCTTGACGTCGTCAAACATGCCCTGCGACGCCGACAGCCGGCGCTTCATGGGTGCGTGCTGCAGGTCCAGCGACGACCGCGATGGCGACGGCGACCGTGACCGTGCTGGGGACAGCGGGCGGCCGTACGAAATGGACGACGACGCGGTGGTGGCAGTGGCAGTGGCAGGGTCAGACGAGGGGGAGCCATGGGTGGCGCCGGGGAGCGCCGACAACGACGAGCGGTGATTGGCGGCGGTCTTGCCCGACGGCGACAGGGCACGCATATCGGCCGACATAGATGCTGGCGCACCGTTGCTGGTAGCGGTGCCAAGGAGCCGTGGGCTGTGGTTGGGCGACGAGATGGACCGGGCACGCATTCGGCTGGTAACGGGTGCAGTGGCAGCAGCATCCGCGATGGTGACAGGGAATGCGGTCAAATGGGTGCCGGCGGGGGCTGGGCGCTCGGGGGACGGCGAAAGCATGGCTCCACCTTTTTTTTTACGCTTTACAAGAGCAATGAAACCGAAGAGGTGCGGTGGCGGTTGGGAAGCAGTCACTAGCACTAGTTTT
>MU624845.1:0-20701 GCA_025349905.2 Blastocladiella britannica
AATGGACATCGAATCCGATCATCTGGTCCTCGCCTAATTGCATGTCTTGGGCCGCTCGTTTCGCGGGTGCCGTCCACGTGAGCGGGTCGTCTTGGGGCCTGGGTCGTGTGAGGTTGGTCAAAAAGAGATCGGAGAGATACGTGAGGTCGCCAGCCAGGTCCCAGCTGGATGGGTTGCTAAATGTCAGATCATTAGTACAGCAGGGGGGGAGGTCGGGGCCGCGTGGGGCATTGCATAGCGGGCAGAGGCCGAGGGCGTCGTCTGGTTCTGGGAATATCTGTCCTGCCGGCTCGGGCGCCGGTCCATGTAACAGGAGGCGGGGGTATGTTTCGGCAGTGGTTTGGCAGCGCGAGGGCCATGTCACGTCTTGCGCTCGGTTCACGAGTTGGAGGATGGTTGCGACCGCCCAATACGTCTGGGCCGACGGAGATGGGTGCGGCGTGTCTTCATCGTGCTCGTGGTCGGGGGGATCTGCGGGGATCCAGCCGGCGGGGTGGAATAATGGACATAGTGCGAGTTCGTCTGCTCGTGGAGTACAGTTTCTTCGACGTACCCACACATGATCATTCGTTGGTCGGGGCTTTCTCGCATCGCCACGAGCATCGTTTCCGCTCGTACGCGGTCTTCTGCACGGTTCTCGGGTTCTTTTGATCTGAGTTTATAGTACTCGGCGGTGATGCTCTTAAGCTCAATCGGTGGCGGCTCCGGCATGGCGGGGCACGTGAGGGCGTGGTCTACGTCGTCGTTGTCCTCGCAGTCGGCGAAAGGGCAGGTCGTGACGGGGTACTGCACCGGCCAGTACCGGTTCTTGTGTGCCATCGTGGGCGGCGTTGATGTCAGCAGTTTTGCGCGGAATGCGACTCGGCTGTGGTTGTGCCAGGACGTCTCCTGCGCGCCTTGGCCCGCAAAGAGCTTGCTGTGGGCGAGTTTCAGTACGGCGGGGTTAATGTGCCGCTCCACGATCGGGAGGGCGAGGCAGGGGGCGAGGGTGCGGTGGATGCGCGCCTTCCAGTGCATTTTGGACAGTTTGCGCGGGCACGCCGAGGTCAGCCATTCGCGTGTCGTCGTGTAGGGAATGTCTAGCTTCTTCATTGCCGCCAGCGAGAGCATGGCGTATACGGGGTACTCGGCCACTTTTCCAGCGACCACGTCTGCCGCTTCGTTCCATATGTCGCCGCTGTAGCCCTTGACCCAATTGAGGTCGAGTACGATGTTCTTGGATCTGAGGAGCAGTCGTAGCGCCGACCACTCTACCGGGTTTGTAGCGCGGACTTTGGAGCGCGCCTGTGGAGTTGCGAGAGTGGTTCTGAATCGACGTTTTCAATTGATTGATTTTTTGGCCATATAACAATCAGAAGAGATGAATAACGTCCCCGTCGCCAACTCGGCCCCGCACCGCGCGTTCCTGGACGTGGCCGTACCGCTCGCGATCGAGGCCGGAGCCATCATTCGCGCCGCCTTCTCGGACGCGCGTGCTCCCCCAACCCCAGACAACAAGGACAACAATGCCATCGACCTGGTCACGGCCACTGATACCGCGGTGGAAGCGCTGGTCATGGCCCGGCTGCGTGCTGCTTTCCCCACTTACCATTTCATTGGCGAGGAGACGGCATCGGCCGGCGGTAACTGCACTTTGACCGACGATCCGACCGTCATCATTGATCCCGTTGACGGTATTGTCCTTTTGCTTGTGCCACATGGGACAGACTGGCTACAACAGCGTTAATATTAGGCACCACCAACTTTGTCCACGGGTTCCCGTACGTGTGCATCTCCATGGGCCTGGTGGTCGGGCGGGTGCCCACCGCTGGGGTCGTGTACAACCCGATCCTCAACGATATGTACGTGGCGCACGCCGGGTACGGATCCTACGTGAACGGAGCGCGCTTGCCGCTGCACCGTGCCTCGGAACCCGCTTCCATTTCCTCATGCCTGTTCATTTCCGAGGGCGGCCACGACCGGTCGCCCGTGGCTCTGGCCGCCAAGCTCGACACTTGGCGCAACTTGCTGTCAACGCCCGCTGCCGGTGGCGCCAATGTCCGCGGGATCCGCTGCACGGGTTCTGGAGCACTTAACCTGTGCACGGTGGCCCGTGGCAGCGCCGACGCGTACTGGGAGGTCGGGTTGCGCGCGTGGGACATGGCCGCGGGCGTGGTGGTCGTCAAGGAGGCTGGCGGGTGGGTTGTTGGCCAAGAGTACCTCGGCGCGACCGCTGAGGTGCGGGCCGAGTACCATGCACGCTGGGCCCGCGGCGAAGAGTTACCTGGGTTTGATATCATGGGCCGTAAAGCTCTAGCTGTGCGCCAAAAGGTGCCTGAGCTGGTTCACGGGCTCACGGGCCGGATTGTGGATTTTCCTTGCATTCGTGATGGTCAATAATTCTTATGGCTCCTTTCCCATCTCCATTGAATACGATCCCCCTGACCCAACATCGCTCCTTTCTCGTTCGGATCGTCCGAGTCTTCCAAGGTCTGGTGTTTTTCTTCTCGCCCAAAGTTCGGGTCGCTGCATTTCTTCGGATCTCCCAGTCCGACAGGTCGAAAAATAGTTCTTGGATCAGAGTGATTTTGATTTCTCACTCAAAAACAGGAATGTTGCTCTTTCCCGGTCTCCAACCTATGAAAATATTTAAATGAGCACCCGCAGCAACGAATTCGCAGCCACCCCCGCCAGCACCCTGTGGGAAAGCTTTGGCCTCGACTGGAAATCGCCACGCTGGTCCCGCCATGCCGCCGCTACCGCCGCCGGCACAAAGGCCGGCCCCCCACCATCAATGCCGCCCGTGGCCGCTGCGACCATGCAACAAAAGCTGCTCAAGGCGCGCATGCGCGAGTCGGCCGCCGCTGCCGCTGCACTTGCTGACTATCCACCTGCTAATGGCAATGCCAAGGCCCAACCGATGCGCGCACCGCTCGCTGACCGCACTCGTCGGGCGTCGGCGGTGGCCACTGCTGCACCGCGCCCTGTGTCTGACGAGAATGCTGTTCCCGCTGTGGAGAGCTCTCGGGCATCGTTGACGACCCGGCCACCCGTGATCCTGCCCACGATCCGGTCCGCGACCACCTCCACAACCAGCGCATATACGCCGTCCACATCCTTCTCGTCCTCGGCAAGGCAAGAGATGAATGCATTTATGGGTGATCCGGATCGCCTCCGCGAGTATCCTCCGCCGCCCAAGACGGCGCTCAAGCGGACCACCACGGGTGGCGGCGCCGGGCGGTTTTATACCGCGCGTGGTGCCGAGTACGAGGACGATGACCCGACGCCCATGCCGGGCCGATTGCCGCAGTTGCGCGGCGCCAATGTGGTGCGGGTCGCGCGCGCGGCCGTGTCGTGGGCCATCAGCGCCGTGTCGCCCGCCCGTCCTTTGACCGTCGCTGCCTCGACTACCACCGCTACCACTGCTTGGCCAAAAACCGTGCCACCGCCACCGCCACCAAAACTTCCATCCCATTCTCGTCGCGCATCCTTCCCGCAGTCCCGCCGCTCAAGCGCAGCCTCCCATTCAAATGACGACAGCGATAATGAACCCCGACACCACGTGCCCGTGACCCGCAAGCGTGCCCGCGACGCGCGCGGCGTCGTTGGGCCGGGGACCGTGCGGGACCAAGCGGCCGCGGCGCTCGCCACCGCACAGATCGCGCTGTCAGTCGGCGCGCGGCGGTCGTCGCTAGTGGTCGGCCGCGCAGTGGACCGGTGGGCGACGCGGCCCGCGAGCCGCATCGGGTGGTGCGGGCGGTGGGTCCTGGCGGCGCTCGCGGTGGTGCTGGTGTTGGCGGCGATCGGAGCCATGGACGAAATGGCAGCTGAGCGGCGGCAAGACCATGGGCTCGATAAGGTCGCGGTGGATCCTCTTGTTCCAGTGGCTCCTGCTGTGGAGACGGTACCTGTTCAAGAGGAGGTTGGCGACGACACCAAAGATGCGGCCGAATCGACACGGCGCGCACTCGAGGCCTTCCGCTCCGACTTGCGACTCTTGGCCGACCAGGTGTCCCAGTACCCAGCCGCCGATCCACTCACGACGTCAGCAACAGCTGCAGCAACGGAGACGCCATTCGAGCAGCTGGCGTCGATTGTGCACGATGCGGTAGTCGAGCAAGTGGCCACGGTTGCGTCCAGCATGGTCGCCAACCACTCTGTCGTTGATGTCATGGTGACGCAGGCGCTGGCCGAGCAGATTGCAGCCGTTGAGCACGAGGTGCTGGTCTTGCACGACACTGTGAGCAATCTCTCGTTGGCCCTTCCGCCTCCTTTACCTGAAGTCGACGACGACCAAGGCCACCACCAAGAAAATACTACCGTACAACTGGTCAACTACGCGGCGTACACTGCCGGCGCGCGTCCCTTACCCCCACCCCACACGTCGCCAACGTACAAGTTCCCGCTGTCGCTGACGTCGGCGCTGGGTAGCTGGGCGGCGTGGTTGCCGCTGCCGGCCGCGTACCGCCACGTGCCCACGTGGTCGCACCCGCCCGGGTACGCCATGCACGCGTCGGTGCGTCCAGGCCACTGCTGGGCGGCCGCGGGCCAGAGGGCGCATTTGACGATCCGGCTGGCGAGGCCGACGGTCGTGGAGCAGGTGGCGGTCTCGCACGCGTCGATTGACGGGCTTTGTCGCGGTGGTGGTTCGATCAAATGCAAGGACGCGGCATTGTCTGCACCCCGGCACGTCAAGGTCATGGGCCGACGCCAGCCGTCGTCGTGGGTGATGCTGGCCGAGCTTGACTATGAGGTCGCCGAGACTGACGCGATGGCCCGAAATATGGTTGATGCTGCGGACAGCGCTCAACTGTTGGGGTCGTCCGCGGCAGGTGACACTCACCTGTCTGCGGCATCTGCTCTGGTGGTCGACCAGGTGCGGTTTGAATTCGAGTCGAACCACGGCCGGCGCGAGTACACTTGCATATACCGGGTTGAGGTACTGGGCCGAGGTCAATAAAATTTACAGCATACTCTTCACCGTTCTTGCTCTCCATTCTCCCCACAAGGGGCACATCACCAGCAAATATTCGGGCTCTCGCCCTCCTCCTATCCACGGGAATATGCCTGGTGCTGGGATTGGTACTGCAAGACCCGTCTGGCCTTGGCAGTAATGTTGGCGACGGCGAGAGCATCGCGGTTCCACCATTGGCTAGGGCAAAGAACGCTTTGGCAGCGCAGCAAATGGTGTACCGGATTCCGATGCTCTCTCACGCCGTCGCCGGCGGGGTTGTTGGGATTGGGTCGGCGCGGCGGTCGGGTGGTCACCCTCGTGAGCGGGTGCGACACGCGCCCCATGCACGTCGGGCACAGGCGCGAGGTCCGGAACTCGTCCACGAGCTCCACCGGGAACACCTTGGCGAGCGGCGGAGACCGATACCCTTCGTCGACCGACTACCACAGAACCCTGGCCGATTGGTCCAGTCCCCGTACATGATCGCAATCGGCCGGCCAGCGTACACCGCCTTGATGCGATTCACGAGCCGGGCAATCGACGAGCGCCCGCCGAGAAGCGACCGGTACCGATGACGGCGGTGCGACGTGGTCTTGTAGAACCGCCGCAGCTGGGCGAGCACCACTTGCCGGCGCTCCAGGTACCTGCGGAATGCCCACAGGAAACAGCTGCGCACCGAGCGACCATCCGCACGGAGGCTGGACTCGGTGGCCTTGATGTCCGTGCCGCCGGCCGAGAAGCGCCGCAGCTGGTTGCGGGCCTCTGTCGCGTTGCGCGCGTGGTCGGCCTCCTGCCACCGATCCACCGCCGTGTACGTGAGTATGTCGCTCTTGTACTTGGCCGGCTGTGAACCGCCGCGTCGCCATCATCGCCGTCGTCGTCGTCGCCACCGTCGCCACCGCCGTCGCGCCGGCGCGACTGCCACCAGCACCGCCACCGTTGCCGCCTGCACGAGCCTGCGGCCATGTACGCATCCGCACCCAGGCACTTTGCTGAGCACGTTTCCTGCCCAACAACGCCAGCAGCAGCCCCGGCGGACCCAGCTTGCAGCGCGGATGACT
The DNA here is from genome assembly GCA_025349905.2 of Blastocladiella britannica. NCBI lineage: Eukaryota > Fungi > Blastocladiomycota > Blastocladiomycetes > Blastocladiales > Blastocladiaceae > Blastocladiella > Blastocladiella britannica. The sequence continues at coordinate 5,995 of MU624845.1, forward strand.
GCGAGCCCAGTCCCGCAGCAACAACACCACCGGGCCGCGCCCATGTCATCGTTCGTGCACAGGCACCCCCCAGCACCACTATCAGCAACAAGACCACCGGCTGCAGCTGCAGCGCGAAATCATGCAGCCTCCGCGTATGCCGTCGCAGTCGCCGATGCACTCGTTCGACGAGCGCCACCACCAGGACGATCACGGCTATCAGCGTGCGTCCATGGTCGCGTTCGTCGGGTGTGCCCTTTTACCGCGAGCACGAATGTCACGACGGCAACTACCACCAGCACGATGAGCGCTACCAGCGTGTATCCATTGCCGCATCCGCGTGTGCCGTCACCCACCGCCGATCTCGTAGTTCCGCGACCGGCACTATGATGGCCATTACCACCACCAGCAACGCTACTACGACCACCAGTACCGGCAGCACCAGGGCCAACAGCAGGCGTTCATGCAACGCCTACGTGTGCCATTGCCGCCACCAATACCCACTTTCGGCGGCCAGCAGCAGCGTGACTATCGCCGCCACTTCCACCAGCAGCGTCGTCAGAGCGTTCCTTTCTTTTGTCAAGGTCCCCTATTTGGTTCCAGCTCTGGGGTTCCAACACCAATTTATTTTTCCTTTCAATATTGTTCCTGCCAGATCTTTGGCCGGCTCGACGAGCACCCATGGTCATTGTTTTTTGGAGCGACACCGGATCACAGTCAATGCTCTCAAATTCAAAGTACAATTGCAAGCACAAAAGCAATCGCTGCCTTTCAGATCCTCAACAAAAGGGACAGCGTAAAAACAATCTATTGAGGTCGGCTGAGTGGCAGCACTCCGTATATGCGCTGGGCTCGAACTCGGGTCACATTCGGTGGACCATCAGAGTCGATGCCGCGGACAGAAACATGTTTGCTGCCGCGGAGGACGAAGAAGCAGTTCGCGCAGCACAGCCAGCGATTAATGTACTGCATTATCTCTCCAAAAGCGACATTTTTTTTTTCTGCAGAAGCAACCAAAAAGCCGTGGGAGTGGCGGCACCGGATATTCATTTGTGCCTTGGGTTTGACAAATTTGAATCCCGTGCGACACGCATTCAGGGCCTAGCCAATGAGATCGAGGGTTTTGGTGCTCGGCCAGGGCGCATCTGGAGACGATTCAAAGCATTTTCGCCCAGAATTCGCCTAGAATCGGAGGCCGGTTGTTGAAAAAATGGGTCAAACCAGCGTCGCTTGGCATTCCCGAGAGTTACAAAATGGAGACGGCGTCCCACTTTTTTTTTTTTGCGGTTTTTAAACAATCTGTCCTCGACATTTTTATTACAGCAGTCCCTCCCATACTTGAACTCCCATTGAACCCTCATTATACAAATATATCCGGACCCATGCCGCTCTCGCAACAAAAATCATCCTCAAACGCCCTTTCTATTGTGAGTGTAATTTTCTCGATTAGTTTTTTTGCGCACCAAATCCATTGACAAACAAAAAACAAAACATAAACAATCCCTTCCTTTTCAACAGACTGCAGCCTCAACCAGACCCATGCATTTGCCACTTCCCAGCAAGCCAATGTCATGGTCCGGATCCGCTGCCGCCGCGTTCGCCACCCCGGCATGTGAGCACTACGACGTGCACGACCGTGGGCTCGAGACAGCGAACCCAGCTAAGCGCGCGACGGCGATGCCGACCCCAGCGAAGGAGATCCTCCATCCATTTTCTGAGCCACTGCCACCACTCCCCGCTCTCCCCACGCTTGCGTCGCAGGACATCATCGTCGAGGAGGAGGACGAGAACGAGAACGCCCCGCCACCTCGCACGCCGCTGGTCGGTAGTCGTGGCCGAACCGCCGCATACTTTGAAGCGCAAGCGATCCGCCGCAATGCGTCCTGGTCATCCAAGCAACCCCCACTTTGTCTGGCGTTCTTCCCCACTGGCACCATGGTCAAGCTGCCGGCACCCATGCAATGTCTATAAGATTTTTCATTTTTCATTTTTCATTTTGTTTTCCGCCGTGCTCTCCTCCATAATAAAAATACCATTAACATTCGTCAGTTCCACTTAATCCCTTTCCTGTCGTTTGAAAGAATAAATATAATTCATTATTGTACTTTGGTTGGTCGCGGCATTCCGGCACTCACCGAGCAACTTGCACGAGCTTGAGGAACGTAATCCTGTGGCGCGATCGGGGGAAGTCTTTTGATGATATCGTTGCCGCTGCTCCGCGCACTTTTGAACGAGGTAAGAAGTGTTTTGCAAGTTCATGGTCCCTTGATTGATTTGATCTCGGTAGCAGCGGCGGCTCATCGTTTGAAGGCATTGCTTGGACAGCGCGACGCCAAACGAGAGGTGGTCCGAGTCGAGCAAAATCCATGAAGTGCGGCGTTCTCATCTCTTTGAAATCCAAATTGCATTGCATTACATCACCAAGTACTGGACTATATCCTCAGTTCTCAAGGACAAAACGATACTTGACGTCCCCACGGCGAAGGCGCTCAATCGCCCCGTTGACCTCAGCAATGGGCACCTTCTCGATCCACGGGAACACCTTCTTCTCGGCCGCCAGCTCCAACATGTCCTCGATCTCGGCGCGCGAGCCAATCAGCGACCCGACCAGCGACCGCTCGCCGCCAATGAGCACGCCCAGGTCCAGCTTGATGGGCTCCTCGGGGAGGCCGACCACCACAAACTTGCCCTGCACGTCGAGCAGCTTGATGTACTCGCTCCAGGCGAGCTCGTGGGAGCTGACGGTGCACACAATCAGGTCGAGCGACCCGGCGTGCTTGGCGAACGCCGCGGGCGAGTCGAGAATCGCAAAGTCGGTGGCACCCAGCGCCTCGGCGTCGGCGGCTTTGCGGCCAGACTGCGACAGTCCAACGACGGTGCGGGCACCGAGCGCGCGCGCAAACTGGATCGCCAAGTGGCCGAGACCGCCCACGCCGACAACACCGACGCGTGCGCCGGCGCGCATGTGCCGCTTGAGGGGAGCGTAGACGGTGGCGCCGGCGCACAGCAGCGGGGCCGCCACGTCGCTCGGCAAGTTCTCGGGCAAAAGGAACGCGTAGTTGGCCGGCAGACGCACGGCCTCGGCGTACCCGCCGTACGCGGCGCGGCCCGACGGGTGCTTGGCATTGTACGTAAACACCGTGTGGTCGCACAGGTTGTCCTTGCCGTGTAGGCACGACCGGCACCGGCCGCACGCGCCGCACTGTGCTCCCACACCGACACGATCGCCGATCTTCAAGTGCGTCACCGACGATCCGACCGCCGACACGGTGCCGACAATCTCGTGCCCGACAATCACCGGGTACTTGGTCGGGCCCCAGCCCGAGTCGAGGGTGTGGAGGTCGCTGTGGCAGATACCTATTGTTTTAGTGGTGTTAATGGATCCTTGAGATCATTATGGTGTAAAGTATATATATATATATAAAACGAACCGCAGTGAGAGACAGCAATCTCCACATCGTCCAGACCGAGCGCCGGCGCGTCGTACGCCCACTTCTTGAGTTCGGCGCCCTTGCCGGTGGAAGCGTAGCCCGTGATCTTGCGGGCGCCAGTGTTGGAGGTGGAAGTCATGGTGAAGTTACTTTGTATGAGGTTCGGATACAGAACAAGAGGCGAGCGAGTGTGGAAAGGAAGAAAAAGAGTTGGGAGCGGGGAAGCTGCCCTCTTTATACCTTTGGCCAGTGCGAGGGTAAGGGATCGCGACGGCCTTTGTGCGAAGACGCAAACTTTCTTTGTTTTCCCCTTTTTTTGCTTACTTATGCCGTTCCTGGGCGAGCAACCATGGCGTGCGACGATGGATCGGAGCAACCTCGCGCGCTGGCTCGCCGGGCCAGCCTCACTCGGGAAGATCCGAGATGCGAGTTTACATAAGCACAACTCGCGTCGGCTTGGCGTCGTGTTGGCTTATCTCCTCTGGAACTTTTTAAAATCGCATACTTTTCGGGAAATATTAATAACGGCCAATGGCCCATGGACTGCGGTGCCATGGTAATGCTGGACTGGAATCCCGGCGGCGCGCGGCACGAGCATTCTGCCTGGTATTACTCCAATACGCTCTGCTTATCCATCAAAAGCAGCGGCACGCATTTCTGATGCGGAGGGGCACATTGTCCAATTTCTTTGATGTGGGCGCGTCGGGCGTTGGCGAAAATTGCGGCACAACTGCGATTTCCAACCTAAAATGGCGGCGATGTCCGTCGACCCAAACTCGAGTAGCTTGGAACGTAAAATGCCTGCTATTTGGATGCTCGAACCATGTCCTGCATGGCCGTGATTACATGCATCGCCGTGATTTTTATCGCAAAGTTAAAATGGTCGCGTTATAGGACGCATTGGAGAGCAAAAAACAGGGCTTTAGCCATAATTGAATGTGACTGAATGATGGTAGTGCACGGAGCGAGCGCGATTACCGACGGCATGGTCCAAGGACAAATGATGGTTATTTTTTTTTTCAGAATATGGAGCGGCCTACTCTATAGATCGCCTTATCAAAGATTAGTTGGGTTTTGCCCACGGAGGGTGGCCTTAATTTTTGTTGTCAACAGCTGCGGAGCACGCCCTTAGGCGGTTACAGCGACATGTGCCTCCTGAAACAACGCTTTGCAGCGGCGTGGCGACAACCAAACAGCCTTCTTCGCCATTTTGGACAATGAAGAAAGAAATGGGCATGTCCTCCTCTTTTCTCCACGATTCTGTGCTGCAATAGAAGCGAAAGCGAGGTATGACCACCGTCGGTACTCAGTGCAACCCACTTCTGGCGGCTCTGCTGCCGATAGGGTACTTTCGGCCAGTGGCCAAGAACTGCTGTTATTGGTCGGGAATTGGCTGCAATGCCGAGGACGGCACCGTCGGTTCCATGTACGTGTTATTTGTGCTCTTATTTGTGGAAGTCAAAGCTGAAATGCAAGCAATGCAGTGGACTACCAGCAAGCGGATTGGCTGGAGCGATCCCAGACTTGAGCGCCCTCTCTCGCCTCAGGTCCTTGTATGTTTTCCTTTACTTTTGTTGAAATCAAATGGGGAACTCACACACACACACACACACACACACACACACCTTGATATAAAAAACAGAGACTTGAGCTCAAACCTGCTCAATGGAACCATCCCGACCTTTGAATCGCTGACCGGCCTCAAGCAACTGTCCGTTTTTCTTTTTGTTAGTGACTCGAATGGAGTACACATATCCACCTCTGAATATTTAGAGTTCTCAACGATAACCTGTTGACGGGACCCGTGCCCAACCTGGACCACCTGAGCCAACTTGCTGTCCTGTACGTTGCTCTCCACAGTACTGATACGGATCTTCTCCTCTGACAATTAAATGAAACAGGCGACTTGAAAACAATGCCCTGAGCGGATCGATCGCCGCAGTGCCGCATCCAAGGTTCGTAAATGTCTGCCCATCTTTTTAAAAACATAGTACTCACAACCGTCGTAACATAACAGCGACGAATGCAAGCTCTTTCCCCAGCGTGCCCAATCGCTGTGCATTGACAGTGCCATCCAGCTCGGTCCGTGCAGCAGCGTCTTGTCGCACTCGTGCAGGTCGCCACTGCCAGTCATTCTCGGCGCGAGCGCAGTGGTACTGGTGGCAGTGCTGACGCTGGTGTTTCTGGTGCTGCGCCGAAACAGAGCGCATACGGCAATGCAAGAAAAGCCGATCGAGTTGGGCAAGGTCATTTAAAAATGGGAAATTCATTACTGGCGCAAAAATACAATCGACTTGACCCACTCCGACATCTCGCGGCCCAATGGACCCTTCATGCGACTCAGATCCTCGGCCGACGGGAACGCCGTGCCATGGACACGGTGCATCGCGTACCACCAATTGGCGGCCTCAAAAAAGTTGTCCTTTAAGGCCTGGTTGACACTCGCGCACTCGGTGAATATGTTGGACGGCACACCAGCGCAATGCTCCCACAAGTAGTCCAGTACCACGGGCACGGGAACGATGTCCTTGAGCGAATATACGGTCAGCTGCCGTTCGGCACAGGTCAAGGTGGAGTACCATTGTCGATCAGCGAGGTCCGCACGGCCAAGCGACACCAAGTTGGCGATCGATTGCAGTGTAAGCGTCGGGAGTGGGGACGGCAGCGTGCAATGGTCGAGGTACCACTGCAATCGGTCGAGGAACTGGTTCGCCACCAGCGTGGATATAGCCGACAGTGACAGGCGAGAGCCAAGGTTGTACTGGTTGCGGCGTGCCCACCACCAGTCGAGCGCCGCCAGCTCCACGGTGGAAGTAATCTCGAACAAGGCATCGAGGCAAAGTGCCCCCGGCGCCTTGGGTGGTGCAATGTCAAACACGGCCGCGTCCACCGTGCCGCTCGCGACCTTGGCTTCAAACCACTGGATCACGCTCAAGCGGGAGAAGGGATGCCGCGGACGCCAATCGAGTGGAAACGCGAATTTGTTGGCCGGATCCGCACAGAGGTCCCAGTAAAAGTCGAAGAATTCGACAGAGCCACGGTCGCACATCACATCCAGTAGAGTCTCGGTCAGGAGATCTGATGCTCGAGCACTGCCAAATCGTTGCATCGTATCATTCCACCACCATCGGCACATGCCGGGTGAGCCATATGCGATGTTTTTAGAGAGCAGGTCATTGGTCAATACTGGCCAGCTGAACGCACGGCCAGTCTCGACGCAGTACGCCCGCCACCAATCAACCAGCAACAGTCCGTCGTCGCCGTATTTGATCAGCTCAAGCGGAAGCTGCTTGTTTGGGGGAAACAGCACCATAAATCGAGCAGCATAGTTTGCCTTCCACCAGTCGAGGGCAGCAATTTGACGAGAAGACGACACTGGCTCATACAAGCTGCCAGACGAGTAGTATTCATCGCTGGCTCCACTCTCCACAATGTACGCCCTGAGCCACTCGAGCGACGGTGGCTGACCATGGCGGGTAGCATCGGCTATCAAGATGCTCAAGCTCGCACGCAGCTCGGCCTTGTCCTGGACCTTGCACCACTCGAGAAGGTGGATGTGCGCGTGCTGGACTGCAGCGCAAGCGATCGTGCGGATAATGGATGGTGCAAACCAGTACATGTGCGTCGGGGAGAACATGATCTGCTTGATAGGGCAGAAGGTGCAGAGCCAGTCGAGGACTTGCGCGTGCCCAGCCCTCGCGGCGCCCTGGATGATCTGGCAGGCTGCTTGGTGAGAGGGCCGCTTGAGCATATGGAGCAATTCGAGGCGGCCAAGTTCGCCCAGTTTTTGTCGAGGCACGAGCCGGTTGACAAACGAGCGGTGCGTGGTCGTGATATCGGATCGCGTGCTAACGTTGAGTAGCTCGAGACCAGACGCGAGCGTATATGTCCTTTGTGCCGCAAAGAGCAAGACGCGGTCGAGAATGAGTGGTATGTCCATTCTTAAATTAAGAAGAGAATGGGACGGCGCTCCTCCCGCCAGAGCTCGCGGTCGGTATCTTGATCGCAGCAACGCCCGCTATTCTCGCGTCAACTGCCTCGATCAACCGGCCGGCGACCTGGAGCTTGGTCCGTCTCCGTTCACGGCGGCAGCGGTCGTCGAATATCTGCGGCGGCGGCGGTTCCGATCCGTTGCTGAAGTGCCGCTGGACGAGGTCGTGCGCGCGTGGGATGTGTCATTTGAACGCATCCCCGATGCGTGGAACAGCTGGAAATTCGATACCCCGGACCCCCACTGGCGGCGCAGTTGGCGGCGCCACGGCTTAGCCCGTTCCCCAAGGCGCTGCAACTTCCTGGTCTGTTTTTGCTCACGAGCGAGCTGGATCGGTTCAAGGACCCGACGCGCCGGCTCGTAACGGGTCCTGCCGACCTTGATCACCGCCAAGGCGCCCGTGGCGCCGTGGATGCGGCTGGGGATTGACGACCGGAGCGCGAAGCGGCACTCGCTGCTCTTGGTGGCTCGATTGGGCGATGACGGTTGGGGCGCCGAGCTCTTGACCGAGGAAATCACCTTGCCAACGTACTAGGCGGTGATGGCCGCCGCCGAGGGCCGCGTCGATCTCCTGGACCACCTGGATACCGAGCTCGCGGTCGACCCACAGGCGCTGACGGCGTTCCTGTCGTTCCAAATGCCCATGTCGTTTTTCCTGCAGTCGCTGATCCAGTTCTCGACGTTACGTCGGGTCGTGCCCACGTGGAAGTGGCTGCTGGCCGATGGGTACGTGTACCCGGTACTGGATGTCGGTGCACCGTCGATGTTGGCCTCGAACGCGGCCGAATACGCGACCCTGCGCACATTTTTTCTCGAGTACGACAAGCCGCGGATCTTGGCGGTCACCGAAATTCCCGAGCGTTTGTCCCAGTTTCAGTCCCTGGTCGACTCGGGCTAGGACTGGACCGCCAAGAGCCACTACGACCTGCTACCGGTCTATGCCGAACACATTTCCGTGCCTGGCGCTTGGGCCGGCCTGAACAAACTTGCTGCCCAGGATCAAGTCACTTTGCCCGCTCATTGATGGTGGCCTGCCTGGACGGTATTGCCTTCATTTTTCAGCCGACGCAAACAACACGAGCTCATATGCCAATCACATTCCAGGTCTGGAAAGCCATGCGTCCGACGTGCGCTGCGCCATCATGTTCGCATACCATTGGTGGCCCGAGTCGTTTGCCGACGTGATTGCCAAGCACGGCGAGCAGCTCGGGTTTATCAGCACTCTGATTTTCCGTCAAGGGCGCTCAGAGCAAGGTGGACCACAGGGCTTTGGCGATGCATGTGATCCAGCAGTTTAACGCCAAGGATGGCGACGAGGGGGTCACTGAGGAAGAAGCGGGTGTGGCGGCCTGGCGGATCGGATCCAAGCAAGTACATGCACGTGGCCGGCGGCCGCAGCACCGACGGCCAGATTCTTGAACGCTTTGACTCGACAGGGAGGTACCAAAAGGACGAAGCGGGCCGAGGTTGCCCATGGCGCCAAGCTCGCGCGCCGAAATCAAGCGGCGGACCTGCACGGTGCGTATCGGGTATATCTGCTTGCGTCCAGACATGGAGCATGTCGAGACCGTCCTTGGGCGAGGCAGTCCAGCACGCGGCATACAGCAGGACGCGGTCTACAATGATATATATATCCATAAATGATTTATATTGAATGGCAAAGAATTTAAAATTTGGCATGATTGGCCGTTGTCGACCAGCTCGCCAATCTCGCGCTCCATCAGGTTCACGGCTTCCTTGGCACAACACTGCTGCACGGGCGGCCAAGGAGGCGAACTATGCGTTATTTTGATGTGAATGGGAAAGACGTGATTTTATTCACAACTGAGACTTGACGAAGTCGGCCCACGATCGGCCCTTGACGCCGAGATCGACCCACTCGGCGGTCTTTTCGGCGCCATCGTTCGCACCGTACTGGTTAACGAACCGCGTCATGTCCAGGTACAGCTTGAGCGCGTCGGGCGTGGCGGCCACCATCCCATCGGTGATGGACGTGTACTCGTACTTGGCCGGCTTGCCCGTAACCTGTGCGTACGTGTCCACGAGCTGCGTCCACGCCAGGTGCTCAGGCGCTGCGGGCACGCGCGCGTCAACCGGCGACGTCGCGCCCGCAAAGCTAGGGTCCGAGGCAACGGCGAACATATCGTCCAAGCAAGCCCCGATGGCGGTCATTGGCTCATTCATTTTATTTTGGCTGATTTATGTCGGCGTGGATTGAAAGTGCGGACAAAGAGGTTGGGGTGCAACAGCGTTTTCGCGCCAATTTTTTTTCAATATCTCATGCGCACCGACCTTGAGCAATGCCAGGATCACGCGTCAGTGCGCAATCACGCACGCCATGTAAATGTGCATCGAAGTGCCTGTGATCGCCGGTAGTCATTTTTTTTTTTGTTAACACTGGTCTCTCGGGTTGATCTGGAAGCATGTCAAGTCTCACTCCATGGCGGAAACGGGCGGATCCGTTGAATGAAAGTAAATTCAGGAATTCTATTATGGGGGAAGGGGCACCCTGCCGTGATCTTGCACGCCGGGATCATTGAATCGCATACCACACCTTCACACCAAAGCCATTCGCCATCAAGTCCCCCCACACCCGCGTTATGGCAACCGATGCAAATGGAAACACGACATATAACTAGCGTGAAATGGAAGGAAATCTCGGCCGGAAGCGAAACACGCGTAGCCAATAATGGAGCCACCATGTATTATGCCAGTCTGCACAAAATAAAAAATGCTAGCAAAGTAAAAAAAATCAAGACAAAAAGTAATGTTCAACCTGTGCAAAACTCGGCACGCCATAGACACAAAGCAAGCTTCATGCGCGTCGTCGCAACTTATCAAAAAACAAGAGGGAACGAGAGGCAGGCGCGCAAAGCGATATCAAGTCGAAATCTTAAGTTTATGCCCAGAATTTAGACTTGAGCCGTGAGAGTTGAGCACACTAATGAAAGTGTACACGCCGGATCTTGCCTGGTAAAAGGGCGTTCAATTTTCCAGGCGAAAATGGGGATTGCGGGTCTATGCGCGAGCTATTTATATTGTGAACCATAAAATTTTTTTTGGCTCCAGTCACGACTTGGGTCGTTGACTGGCCGGAGCTGGCTGTCAGTGCGATCACTCATCATTTCAGCTCTTCCCGACGATAATTGCCAGCGTATAATTCAATTCACAAAAAATGAAATTCTACTCGCACACGACTGAGTTCGAGTACGCATACGCAACAGACGCAAGAAAACCAAGACTAACTTTACAATTACAACAGCGCTCCGTGGGCCGATGTGACGTGCGCCATCTTCAACAAGTACCCGAACCCATTTGCCGCGCACGTCCTGCAATCCGACGTGCTAGCGCGGTCAGTGTCGCCGACGACGGGGGTATTGACATCGGTGCGCATGCACGTCAAGGCCGGCGCGGTGCCATCGTGGGGCAAGTCGCTGTTCAAGTCGCCGCCCGTGTCGTGCATCCTGGAGGACTCGACCGTGGACGTGCGCGCGCGCCGCATGGTCACCACCACCCGCAACATGGACCACCGCCGGTTCCTGTTTGTGCAAGAGACGCAGGTGGTCGAGGCCCACCCGACCAACCCGCTCATCACGCGTGTGGTGACCACCGCCCGCATCTCGTCCAATCTCGGATGGGGACTGACGGGCCGCTTGGAAATGTTTGGCCTGTCACGGTTTACGGACAATGTCCACAAGTCGCGCTTGGGAATGCTGCATGTGCTGGGCACACTGCGGGAGCGCGTCAAGCACCACCACCGCCACCCATCTGGCGATGCCGCTGCTATTGGTGTACCTGGTGCAACTGGTTTCTAGATTCCCATCGTTTTTCATTTTCTTGGCGAGTGCCATCTTTTTTTCTTTCTTTCTATTTCCCTGTTTATGACGTGTGATCCGAGAGAACCCTGGTCGGTCAAAGGTAAAGGAGGGTTGCGAATGCGTATTAGTACAAAGTACATTATTTTCAAGTGATCCCGGCCAGCGGAATACGACAAAATACAAATGTTACTCGACCCCAGGCGAGAGTCCGAGAGCGCCGAGTTGGGCGGCACTGGCAGATCCGCGCCGCGATACGGCCGGAGACGGCATCTGCATAGAAACCCCCGATGGCGTGGACCCTCGACTCGGCGGGCGGTCCAGCGACTGGTACGCTGGCAGCGGAAGTGATGGCACGGGTGGTGGCGACACGACTCGGCTCACGGTGGGCAAGTCCAGCATGGAAGCGGACGAGAACCGACCCATTGAAGTTGAGAGCTGGCGAGAGGCCGACGCCAACGTGGGTAGTGGCGCCGAGCCAACGTCCATGGTCGAGTACCGCGGCAACGGCTCGACCCAGTCCTCCTCGGCCACCTCGACGATCCGGCCGTCGACCGTGGCCACCACGAACCGGCGCGACCCGCGGTGATGATGGTGCCCGTTCCGGCGCGGCCGGTAACTGGCCAGCATGCGGTTGTCGCCCGGCTGCAATGCCAGCTCGCGCACCACCAGGTTCTTTTTCGGTTGTGCGCGCGCCAGGATCGCCACCAGCGCCGCGCGCGCTCGCAGCCGCCACGCCACGCCCGACCGCGACCACGCCAAGATCACCACTGTGGCTACCACCACAATCGACAGCTGCGCAATCAAGATCGGCGACGTCAAGTCGGCGCCACCATTGGCGCTGTCAAATGAGCGGTTGTTGTTTGAAGTAGGCGAGGAAGACGGTGGTGGGGCAGACGGCAGTGTCGACGAAGACCACGACGAGCGGTCCGCAAGCGTGCAGGTTCCGTCGCTGCCGCACACGCCCAGCAAGCATTCGGATGACACACTGCACGAGGCGCCCGGGAGACTGGCCGGCAGTCCGTGCACCGTTCGCGATTGCGACTCGCACACGCCCAGCGAGTACCAGTTGGCAGGTCGGGCCATTCCTTCGGATGCTGCTCCTGTCGCCGTCGTCGTTGGAGAGTTGCGGGCGGAAGCGCGTTGCTGTAGTGGTGGGACACGAATCGCGTGCACCGCCATCCCTGGTGCCCGCACGCCGCCGCTACCATCACCACCACCACTCTCGGTATCAGTGGAATTGGTCAATGGTGACGCCGATAAGACCACCACTGCCGATTTGCCCATTGTAGCAGGCGCCAGCGCCGTGGTTGCCGCGCCCAGCGCAGCAGCGGGCGACATCAGGTTGGTGGTGGCGTCAATGGCCGACGGCGAGCACGCGTAGCCGTACGGAAGCGTTGGCGCACATATCCCCAATCGCTCCGGGGCCGCCGTCTTTCCACCAGCAAAGGCAGAAGCAGAAGCAGCAGCAGCAAAGGCAACCGGGTCCACTCCTTGTCCCGACGCACCCGCGACCAGCATCGTGTGCTGTACGGCGCTCGTGTACCGCGCAAAGGCAGCGGTGGCGGGAGGTGGTGGCGGCCCTTCGGCAGTAGGCAGCGAGGGTAAGTAGATGCCGCGGTTCAGAAACGCCGGCGAGTCGAGGGCCACGCACAGCGTAGAGGCCATGGACTGGAACTGTGCCGCGCATTCCCGCAGGCCGCAGAGCTCGACCGAGGCCGCTATTTAAACCATATTTTAGTATTTTTGAGACCACTCGAACTGCACGCTGAGAAAGTACCATCAACGTCCGCGGCTCCCGTCGAAGTGACAGGAGGAGGAGTGGGGGGCAAGAACCCGGCCGCCGAGTCCGAGCCATCGGATGTCCGCAGCCGCCCAAGTGGCTCAGAACAACGAGAGACCAAGCAGGCCGAGTAGGCAGCGGCGGCGGTGGGCGAGGCCGGCCCGCACCCAACCGCGCCGGGTGCACCGTCGGCGGTGAGCGTGCACAGTCGCGCAACCGCGGTGCCAAACGTCAGGGCATTGGCGGTGACGTTATTATTATTGGTTGTAGTAGTGGTGGCAGCGGCGGCCACCGGGGCCGGGAACGCCGGGTAGGGAAAGACGCGCAGGGCCGGCCCGGCGTCAGTACCAGCGATGCGCAAGGAGGACGTGCTGCTCATTGTCTCAGTATTTTTTGTAGTTTTTATTGGAAGTGGGGTGTTGGTCTGCCCGTCCATCCGGGTCCACCGTTGGATTTCATTAACATTTGACTTGTTGCCGCCAAGCACACCACCAAATACTTCGAAATTCATATCAAAGTGAGGCCAGCCAGCCAGAAAGAAGAGAGAGATACAGTGAGAGACTTGCATGTTCAATTAGGATTTGGATCCAAACCTTGGAGGTGCGGCCACCCATTACCTCCACACTTTTACACCCAGGTGCATCACAACAAGACAAGGACCGTTAGCTCGTTGGGAGCGTCAATGGTAAGGGAAGCGTGAGTGATCAAATTCAGTCGCCCACTTCCCATAATTCAAATCAAATCAAAATCAAAAAAAATATCAAAGAACAAATGTCGGCAATGAACGTCGATTCCGCCACCGGCCACGGGGCCCTGCCCGCCGACGACATTCTCCCGATCGCCATCCTCATGGACGAGCTCAAGGCCGAAGATATTGCCGTCCGCCTCTTGGCCGTCCGCCGCCTCTCGACCATTGCGCTGGCGCTTGGGCCTGACCGTGCCCGCAACGAGCTGATCCCGTTCCTTGAGGGTGAGTAGAACTATTTCTTTATTTATTTACAGGGAATGGTTGGTGGTTGGGTCGGGCACGGACCGCCGTGGTACTGGCTGACCCACCGCGACCACAACCATACCATCCGCACCCGTCAACAACAACAACCAGAGCAAACCTAAAAAAAAAATTACTTCGATACTGAAAATAACAGACTCCACCGACGACGAGGATGAGGTCCTGGCCGCGATCGCGGAAGAGCTCGGGTGCTTTGTCGACGTGGTCGGCGGCCCCGCCTACGCCCACTTGCTTCTGCCGACCCTCGAAGCCCTGGCTGCGGCCGAAGAGACGGTGGTGCGCGATGCCGCCATTGCCGCCATCGGCAAAGTGGCGGCGGTCCTCTCGCCCGTGCAGATCGACGAGACCCTGGTGCCGCTGATCAAGCGCCTGTCCACTGGCGACTGGTTCACGTCCAAGGTGTCGGCCGCGGGTCTCTACGCCTTTGCCTACGCCTCGGCCCGGCCCGAGATCCAGGATGAGCTGCGCAAGTTTTTTGCCAACCTGGCTCGCGACGATGCGCCCATGGTGCGCCGTGCCGCTGCCACCAACATGCCTGTACGTTTTCACATTTTATTTACGTTATTACCGATATAAACGATACAACACATGCGATAGGCATTCGTTCGCACCATTGGCAACGCCGAGCACGTCAAGGCCGAGCTGTTCCCGATCTTTGTCGAGTTTGCTGCCGACGATCAGGTTCGTTTTTTTTCTTTT